>CALNHX010004349.1:0-129358 GCA_940337035.1 Agriotes lineatus
GATTTTCCAGGGTGAGCGTGCCACATTTCCCGGATTCGTCTAGCGATCGGTGCCTGCCCATCGGCAGGCGTCGTAAGAACCGTTTGATACCGTAACAATTTATTTGATTTTATAGATAAGTAATGCTTTGATATGTCATTGTCTCCATATGGAGACAATATAACTTTTTATCTGATTCCAAATGGAATCGCAACATCTTAATCATTTTTTATCAATGTGTTCAAATGCACACAATACAATTACCAGTGTCGCCAAATGAAAACGCTGAATTTTCCTGTGTGTCCAAACGGACACACTGTATTTTAATGAGAGGTCCCAGATGGGACCGCACTATCTCAGTGCTAATTAAAATTGATATACCTACCTCTTCTTCTCTTGGCAAAGTTTTCCATGCGCTATTTTGATTAATTTTGCCTATTCAAACACCTGAGAGTTTCCCAGGTGTTATTTTGATTGATTTTTCCTATTTTGACATGTAAACTTTACATTTTATTTTAAGTCATTTTACCCCTTCTAACGCATCGTAAACTTTGCGATGCGCTATTTTTATTACTTTTACCTATTCTGACGTGTGAGAAAATTTCTCACGTGTCATTTTGATTAATTTTACCTTATTTCAAGCGTCTCGATTTGTGGGACGCGTTACTTTGATCGATTTTGCCACATTAAAACGCCTGAGAAGGTTTCCCAGGCGTTATTTTGATTACTTTTACCTATTCTGACATGTGAGAAAATTTATCATCTGTCATTTTAATTGATTTTACCTCTTCTGATATGTCCTGATTTTTGGGACGTGTTATTTAAGTCATTTTACCGCTTTTAACATATGGTAAACTTTGCCATGTGTTTTAAAAAAATTAATTTGACCTTTTATAACGAGTGAGAAACTTTCTCACTCGTTATTTTAACTAAGTTTACCTCTACTAACATGTGGCAAACTTTGCCACTTGTCATTTTAGCTAAATATCTATTATTTTTGGTCCCCCCATTTTGGAGGGTTGTCAACCTTTTAGATTGACACCTATAATGGCCATAGGGTAACGTATATTTCCTATCTACCAAATATCTCTTGGCGTCATATGGAGATAGAGCCACCTTATTTGTTTTAACTGTATAAATTTTTTTATTCAATAGTCAGTCTTTGTACATTTCAAATCTCATTTTTTTAATAGGTATTTTGTTTCTTGATACCTTTACATACTTTCTTTTCCTTTAATAATTTAGTTTTTTCATCATACTTATTGTATCTAAATGCGTACATTTTAGATCTCAGTTCGACAAATTCTCTAATTGGTATACCTAAATATTCATCCTTGAATAATTCTGGTATTTTTTTTTTTCTGAGGCATCTAATCCATTTTATAATCTGATGTATCAAACCAATCGATATTATTTTTTATATCTTGATATACATTATTTGTTTTAATATAGACTATAAATGAATCTGTATCTGTGCCCAATAGTCTAACCTTTTTCTTGTATTTCTTTTTCAAAAAGTTGTAAAAGAATTTAAACATAAACAACTTACTCAATTCCAATACAACAAATCCACCATATACAGGGTGTTTGAGAAAATGTGGGAAATATCCCGGATATGAAAAAAACACGTGAAAAGAATACTACAAGTTCATATAAACTTTTTTCGTATAGGCCTCTTCTTCGGAGATATGGGCACCCAAAGAGCCCCAATAGAATCAAGTTTTTTACGCATAATTATTGAACCAGGTATATTCCTTTTTTTCTTTAATATGATGTATACCAGGTAAGATCCTTCAAATTACTATCCAAGAAAGTGTTGTGAATTACTCACAGCTGCAGAGACGGACTAGCTGTGATATTCATGACTAGTGATGCGACGAACGAATATTACCAACCGAATATTCCCATAAATTCCGTAACTTACGGTGATATTCGCTCACCCTCAAAGGGATATTCGCTTTGTGGTAATATATTACGGTTATATTACCGAGAACATTCGGGGTAATATTACCCGAATACATTCGCGTTAGCTTCTGTGTAGTTCCCCTGCGTTCTCGAGTACTTCCCCGGCTTTCGTCGCTGACAATCACACAAGCACACTTGTGCTGTAGCGTTGCGTGTTGTCGGGTCGGCCAGCAGTCTGTCGTAAGCAGCCAACGCATTTGCTGCTGTTTGTTTCTGATTGTTTAGGCGGTTGTAGTAAATCAAAGTGCTAAGTGTTAGGGGAGTTCCAGGCAAGATGACATACTTTTTAATTGAAGCGAAATTAAGAAAAAACTAAAGGTGCTAAGAAATAAAACAAAGTACCTATGTACATAAACTCTTGTTTATTACAATCATACAAAAATATATTTAAAACATCTGAAAGTAAGCATAAAAAAATAATAACATATTAAACAAGCAAGTAGAAGTTGGGTAAGATGACACAAGTTCATCTAAGATGACTTCTTATTTATGCACAATTCACATGTTAATTGCTTTATTTTATATGGAATGTGTGGCACCAACTGAAGCAAGACTGGTACCTTACCCAATGCTCTTTTGGCCTGGAATGTTTGTACAAGTCATTACAATAAATGCAGGTGGCATCATCATCATTCTCCGAGTGGTCATCTTGCCCATAGAGTTGACTCTAGTCTTCTTCGTTGTCATAGTAACAAACTCTACATACTAAAATAAAAAGAAAACATATTATTTACACATTCATCATTATGCACTCACATTAGACTAATAGTACGAGCGGCGGTGACACTAAGTCTAGTGTGATAAAACTTTTCAATGTCATATATATAATGCGTTAGGTCATTGATGGGGAAACACAAAATGGCAGTGCTGCCACGTGTGAACCAAACGGCACTATAAAATAATATTAAAAAAAAATTTTTTTTAATATCTAGGATCATAAAACTTCAAGATTCTGATTGTTTCTCAGATCCTATTTTCTAGTATCATCGAACTTCATACAAATTCAAACGTTATCTGAAAGATTATCAATTTCTGTGTAAGAAAAACCGCTGCTGCCTTTTCCAGAAATTAAAGAAAATGGCGGCAGCAGCATTTAAAAGTCGCGATTATCGCAACCGAATTTCGCGTGTTCATTCGGTTTTATCGGAATTAATCCGGTTTATTTCGATTTGTACTAATGAAATACGCGTGACATTGTAAATTGCAATATATTTTCTATTGCGTTGATTGTTTAAACAAATGAAATTGTATTTTTTATGTGATATTTTTCGAATTTTCCTTATTTCTCTTGTTTTTTTTCATAGTATCCAAGCCTTCGATTCCACTTGAGAATGAATTAGTTCTATCTAAATTAGATTCTATCAATTATTCCAAGTTCATTGATTTTTGGGCCGCTTTTTTAGGTCTTTTCGCGTTTTTCACAGCACGTACGAATCTGTTTCGCAGTTTTATTGAAACATGCCATTTATTTATCAAGACAGGGATTGTTTGAACAAATTAGAAGTATTTAAGTTGGAACATAAAGATTTTTGAGCTATTTTTAAGCAGAAATTGAGTCTGCGGCGTTGATTTATTTCACCAACTGTAAGAGAATGGAAGCGTGTTTAAATAAGTACCTAATAGTCTTGTTTTGTGAAAACGAATTTAATTTCTTTCTAGATTTATGCATACAAATGTTGGTTTATAAAAAACACAAAGATTATGCAAATTTCGCAATGAATTATTATTGAAACAATTTGCCCATTTAGTAAATTTGGTATTATATTAAAAGTTAAAATTACAGGAGTAGCTAACAATTAAAGCATAGAAGCAACTTATCACTAGTTTTCGTGGTCAGAATCAAAACTTTCTGCGTCAAATTCTTTGTCATCTTCGTCGTTGTTATCTCTTGCCAAAGATAGTATATCGTCAACAAAACAAAGCATTTTTTGAAGAAGTAAAATACGTTGAGATTAGAAAAAAGGACAGCGATGCGACCGTTGCTGACTGCTTCTCAAACGAAAGTGATCATAAAGCATACCAACTACCGACGAATGGGCTTTGTAGGTCCTTTTGCTACCCTCTAGCCAATCAGAATGTGCCACTTGTGAATAGCACAGCCGGGGTCCTACAAAGTAAGTTGGTAAAATAAATCAACGCCGCAGACACAATTTCTGCTTAAAAATAGCTCAAAAATCTTTGTTCCCAGTAAAATACTTTTAATTTGTTCAAACAATCCCTGCCGTGACAAATAAATGGCATGAATAAAAAAAATGCGAAACGGATTCGTACTTGCTGTGAAAAACACGAAAAGACCTAAAAAAGCGGCCCAAAAATCAATGACTTTGGAATAATTGATAGAATCAAATTTGTTTAAACAATGATCGCAAGTATTGTTTCAACGAATAGAATTAATTTATTCTCAATTGGAATTAAATGCATGAAACTATGAAAAAAAAACATGAAAAATATGGAAAAATCGAAAAATATTACATAAAAAATGGAATTTCATTTGTTTAAACAATCAAAAACATTGAAAATTTATTGGAAATTACGATGTCAGCGTATTTCATTAGTACAAATCGAAAAAAAAACGGATTAATGCTGATAAAACTGAATGGACACGCGAAATTCGGTTGCGATAATCGCGACTTTCAAATGCTGCTGCCGCCATTTTCTTCACTTTCTGGAAAAGGCAGCAGCGGTTTTTCTTACACAGAAATTGATGATCTTTCAGATAACGTTTGAATTTATATGCAGTTCGATGATACTAGAAAATAGGATCCGAGGGATCACTTATCTCCCTGCTGCCGCTGATAAGAGTTCGCTCGGGGAGTGGCAGCACTGTTTTTTCTTAAAGCCCTACCCCTTCCCTGTCTCGAGGAACAATCAGAATCCTGAAGTTTTATGATACTAGATATTGAAAAAAAATAATCTTTTTTTTTAATAATTTTTTTATAGTGCCGTTCGGTCCACACGTGGCAGCACTGCCATTTTGTGTTTTCCCATCAATGACCTAACGAATTATATATATGACATTGAAAAGTTTTATCACACTAGACTTAGTGTCACCGCCGCTCAGACTATAAGATGATATAGTATCGAGAGATCCAAAAAAAACTGTCCTCAGCAGGCTGTGGAATGAAAAGTCACGTCTTTACTTGTGTCAGATAATAATTAGTTGTCAATTTCTCTACGAATCTGGCAGATTGTTAAAAGATTTCTGCTCCTAAAAATGACGTTTCATTTTTATTTAACTAGTGAATCACCCGAGTTACGCTTCGTTTCGCAAATTTAGAAGAGACTCATTAATATAAATTTAAAAAAAAGATGCACCGGCCGGGAATCGAACCCGGGCCGTCCGCGTGACAGGCGAACATTCTATCACTGAGCTACGGAACTTTGTAGAACTTCGCGCTGCTGTAGTGGTATATAATGAATCAGCTGAGCTACGGTAAGTTTTGCTAATTTTCCAATTTAATTAAAACCTTTTTTGAAAATAAAAACCGGCCTACGATCTAAGTCTAACAATTTGCAACATTTTAAGCCATCATACAACTTAATCGGTCCAGTATCGTCGGAGGAGCTAGCGAACCAAGATACACAGAGATCAACGATTTTATGTAGTGGATTCCAGCTGACACAAGTAAAGACGTGACTTTTCATTCCGCAGCCTGCTGAGGAACAGTTTCTTTTGGATCTCTCGATATATCATCTTAGACTGACGGCAGGTATGTCGTTTTACCCGGAATTGACAAAACTTTAACCAATGGATTATTAGTAAACATGTTTTGAAGTTACTTGTACTTTTCTTTAAATATAAAACAAAAAATAACTGCTATTAGCATCACCATACTTAAAATCATTTGAATAAGTACCTGTCTGTAGATATCACCACTACAATATTAAAGAAAAATAATTTATCAACTGCCAAAAATGTTTGCAATCATTTTTTCTGAAAACTTCGTTGAACTGACAGCTGTAAACAATTTCTGATAAAGCGTCATCTATGGGACCATGAGTAAACTCGTTGTTTGTCAACTGGCGCGAATATTTAATTTGCAATGGGCACTGTGTCATCTTACCTTACTATGTCATCTTGCCCGGAACTCCCCTACTTATAAACATATAGGTAAGATATGCCTAAATATAAAGAACCCATATGGCAATACTTTAAGGAAAAGTCAATAAATGGGAAAGATTATTATGACTGTATTTTTTGTGGTCAAAAATATGTTAAAAATGCATTTTCTCAATATATTTAAAACAGATCTTATTAAACGGTTTTATTTAGCTTGCCCTGTTTGTTGTTGTTGGGTCAAATTTAGTAATTAAAATTTTACCTTCTTCCTGTTGACCGATTGATCTGAAATTTGGAACCCGGCTTTAGTTCTGATGACAATACAATTATGTATGTTCAGTATCATTGTAAATGCAAGATGGCCGCCACCACAAAATGGCGGATTAATTTTTTTCAACCCCCTCAATATGGGTATCAAATGAAAGGGCTTAACTAGTAGAATACAGTACCTTATAAAAAACAAATTCAAGATGGCCGCTACCGCAAAATGGCGGATTTCATATATGTTTCAGTACCCTTAATATGGGTAATGGATATCAAATGAAAGGGCTTTACAAGTAATACTAAATGAACTAAATGGAATAAGAAATATTAGGTAAGTAATGAAATAAAAACTAAAAACTTGAAAATAAAATAAGTAGGTACGAAAATGTTTAAGTTAAACGGTTTTACTGAAAAGAAAGATGATGATGTAGATAATGTACTAAAAGCTAAAAAATAATTAGGTAGGTCCTAGGAACCAGCCATTACACCACTCTCTTCATCAATCTAGCTCATTGATCAGACGCAAAAATAGAATCGTGGGGCGCGTGAAATTTCTATCAACAGTCAACCGCTCATATGATTATAAATGCTATTTACATATTTACTCAGGTTACGCTACGCCTCACGATTTTATTTTTGCGTCTGATCAATGCCCTAGATTGATGAGAGTGGTGTGATGACTGGTGCCTAGGACCTACGTAATTATTTTGTAGCTTTTAGTACATTATCTACATCATTATCTTTCTTTTCAATAAAACCGTTTAACTTAAAAAATTTACCTTTTTTATTTATAACATACTCCACTATATAAATATAATGCAGTAATTCGAAAAGGTAAGGCCGAAAATTATATTTAGTCAAAAAATATAATACACAAAACACATCAATATAGATATTAGAGCAAAGCAATCTAATTATTTTTAGAAACGTTTTTATGAAAAGCTGGCACGCGCTATATATTCATCTGGCTCTCCAATACAGATGGTAGAAAGCATGTACTGGAAAGCCATTAAACCATCCTATACATTACCAAGTAGGCATGAACTATCACATAAATTACTGGATGCAGAGTATAAGTCATTGCAGGGTGATGTTATGACTAAAATTCATACTGCTGAAACTGTCTCAGTTCAGTGCGATGGGTGGTCAAATATAAGGTATGAATTATGGTGATTTGGTTCTAATCTTTAATGCAAATTGTTGTGGTGCAAATTACTGAAAAAGCTGTTCAAGTTAATAATAAATGTGTTTCTTTTAGAAATGAAGGTGTTCTTAACTTCGTTGTAACAACCCCAAAGCCGGTTCTTCTCAAAACCCTTACTACAGGTGCAGAAAGTCAGACTGGAGAGTACATTGCCCAGGAAATAAAACAGTGTATAACAGAAATTGGACCAGAAAAAATTATGGCTATAGCGTCAGACAACGCTGCAGCTATGGAAAAAGCAAAACAAATTATTGCAACGAAATTTAACTACATAACAACATATTCTTGTGTAGCACATGGCCTGAATCTTTTACTAGGAGACATTATGAAGCTTAATTCTTTCAGAAATGTAGTCTTCTTGTATAGAAATTATTAAAGAGATTAATGGATTTCACAAAAATCTGGCCTGTTTCAACAAAATTCAATTAGATAAATATCATAAAATAAGAAGTTTAAAACTCCCACTCAAAACTACATTGGGGGTCGATCTTTTTTAGCTCCTTGTTTAAGTCTCGTATTTAAATCTATATATGATTTCAACCAAGCTTTCTGTTTAAATGAAATTACTTTTTTAATCGATTTTAAAATTATTCATTTTCTAGGACATTCTTGAAACATTCGATAGTCTATTATATAACTTTCTTTTGGTTTTAGAGTACTTATTAATTTAGTATCGTGAGGTTTGTTTCCGATTCCCAAAGATATCAATTCATTTTGATATTCAGATAGCTTTTCTAGTTTAGGAACATAGTGTTCGGGTAACATGGGATAGTCTTTAAATTTATCACGTAATTTTTCGGGTATATCTAAATCTACTATAAACGTATATCCTCGATCACCATCGTATTCTAAATTTTGTATTTTTTCCAAATCAAATTCCTTTTCATTTTCATATCTAAACTGTCCAATTGGTAATGGTTCACTTGGGGCTAGCGATACACCGGCGCCGCACATAGTGTTTTTAAATTATTTCCTCAAGGGAAAAATCACAAATGGGGCGAGCTGAAGCACAAACGAATGACCACACTCGGACCTTAAATATGAAATGCGAGAAGGTAGCGTTACACTAGCTACTCTCTCATAATCCACCTTATCACTCCCTCCTCCCATTTTTCTGGGGAACATTTTAATTTATTTTTAACACCTCTTTTCATTCTCCCCCCCATTTCTGTAGGAAACATTTTACCCTCTTTTGTAACACCCCTTCTCCGTGGGGAACATTTTATCCCCCCACCCCTTTCGCGGGATGTATTTACTTCCCCTTTTCTTTTTTTTCGTCTTCCATTCCTATTTTGAGTGCGGGGTAGCTGGGGGAAGTGCGTATAGGTGGGCCCGCATGCCGTGAGAATCGAGTGTAGGCAGAGAGCGAGATGGCAGGAATGAAGCTGCGCTCGCGCAGCGGCTCCCTTTTCAGCGGAAATGAGGAGGTGGGAGCAGATGGTGAGGAATAGAACGAGGCTTGTTCACAACCTTTACTTCCCAAAAATTAAAAAAAAACAAATAATGTTATAGAGCCTACATAACAAT
Source organism: Agriotes lineatus (assembly GCA_940337035.1). Classification (NCBI taxonomy): domain Eukaryota; kingdom Metazoa; phylum Arthropoda; class Insecta; order Coleoptera; family Elateridae; genus Agriotes; species Agriotes lineatus. The sequence continues at coordinate 9,000 of CALNHX010004349.1, forward strand.
TAACATTTTATAAGTTTGACATGTAAATTTGTAGTAAAACCTATAATCTTTTACAAGGTCATATTTTCCATTATTTATACAAATAAATAATTCAAACACCTGTCTTAAAAAATATCTTTTAGAATTTTTCTCTCGGTTCATTACAAACCAATCTTGAATAGAACTACACCAGGCCAGCATCTTTGGCCATGCCATAAAATACAGATTTCTTATTTTGCAGTAAATTACTAGGCGAATCAAACTCAACTATATAGCCTTTATCTAAAACAAGTATTCTGTCCGAATCCATAATTGTGTTCAATCTATGGGCTATAGTAAGCACGGTGCACTCTTTAAACTCCGTTCGTAGCATCTTCTGAACAAAATCATCCGTTTCCAAATCAATTGCTGCTGTAGCCTCATCCAGTATCAAAACTTTGGACTTGCGCAGCAACGCCCTACTCAAGCAAACCAGCTGTCGCTGCCCTACCGATAGGTTCTCGCCACCTTCAGTAACTTCGTGATTTAGACCGGCTGGTAGGCCTGTTAGAAAAAAATATTAACTTGAAAGAAATCATAATGTAGGTTCTTAAATAGAAGTACAAACCTTTAACAAAGTCTTTAAGTTGAGCAAGTTCAAGACACCGCCATATATCTTCATCACTGTGTTTCTCATTTGGGTCTAAATTCATTCTAAGGCTGCCGGAGAACAGGACAGCATCTTGTGGGATAATGGTAAGATGGGACCTTAAAGCATGGAGACCTATTTCCAGAATGTTGATACCATCAATTAATATTTCTCCTTGTGCCGCTTCAACAATCCTAAAACAATTTGGCCAATTTCAAATGAACCGCTTACTTTATTTCCTTGCAGAATTCAGCACATTGAAAACAAACATTTCTTAAAACCACAGAGCCAGTAATTAAAACGTTACTAAAGCATAAATAGCATAAAATACCTAAATAAGGAAACTGTTAAAGTAGACTTTCCAGATCCAGTTCGCCCAACAATTCCTACTCTTTCTCCACCTCTTATGAGGAAATTAATACCCTTAAGCACCAAGTCCAGCCCGGGTCTGTAGCGCAAAGCATAATTATTAAACTCGATTGTGCCTGTTGCAGGCCAGTTCTCTGGAGGGGTCTTGCTGGTAATTTCCCAGGGAGCCTCTTGTGCTGTTTCCTCATATTCCTTGATGCGCTCTACTGAAACGACATTTGTTTCTACATCAGAAGAGCTGACAACCAGCTGATTGAGGTTTGCAGTTATCTACATGAAAAGACGTGATGAGTCAGATTAAGTGTCCATTAAAGGTAATTATACCGACCTGGAATGCAAACGACAAAGATAAGCCGACCATTCCCGCATCTTGTTCCCTGTCGAGGACAGCGAAAAGGGCAGCAAACAAGATGATCAGATTCCCCACCATCTCTAGTCTGATAGCCAACCACCTCTCTGCAACGATACTTGGATAGTTGCACACTTGGTTGCAGTCAACCTTAGCTTCCGATTCTTTAATAAATCGCTCCGTCTCCCCATACGCTCTTATGGTTGAAGCGCCGGACACTGATTCTCCAAAGTGAGAGTAGACAGGCGATCGAGAGACCGATTCCAGTCTCTTCAGCTGGCGAGATGTGGCAATGTAGAACTTCTGCACTACATAGTAGATAACCCCGATTGGAAGTATTAAAGCCATGAATAGGGGTGTTGTGTAGCTGATGATGAAGAAAATTGATAGAACCTCAAAGAAAAAAAGCATTTAGTGTTAAAATTTAATACACAGTACTTTCACTATGAATAGTTGATGTAATTTAACAGCTGAAAAAATACTATAACTTTGTTATATCACTTTCAAGTATGTAGTAAATTTATCACAAACATGATATAAAGTGTGTTTGTAGGTAAATATACTAAAGAAGTTTTCTTTATTACAAGATAGAATTTTAATGTCCAAGAGGAATGTTAACGTGTCAGTCTTTAAAGCTGTAAAACTAGAAAGCAGGAAAGGTAGAAAAAAAGGCAATAATGAAAAGTTATTTTAGCCAACAACAGAATTCCAAAAGAAGAGTGGTAAACTAATGGGTACAGCAAGACTGGGACCAAACAAAGTTAGACCCATACAGGAATTTTTGCCTGAACATGTTCCAAGAGGATTTAACGCGAGTGATGACTGCATCATGTAAAACTCAGTTTTGTAGCCAAAGAGAGAAACAAGGAATGCTAACTGTATAAGGAATGTATAAGTATTCAGAGTAGCAAATGTTGATTCTGATTGGTACATGGTGAAGGCAACGGCGGTCGAGAAGAAATTCCTGGTTACCAACAAGTGAAGAAAATAAAAAGTTATGAAAAGACTTTTTTTTATTATAAGCCAGATCAGCGGATTCGCTTTACACGATTGGGATATACTGTTACAAACGAATGTGTTAAACTACAGACTAGAATGCCGCCTATAACTGCCGATATGGGTTTTGCATTACACTCACTGTTTATTAAAGGTAACTTATCGTATTTCACTGATCACTGCTATCTGTATTTGAATAGTTTAAATAAACATCTTGGGGAAGTTGACGTTTTAACCTGGAGTGACTACCCTTGGATCGTGTGTTATAATACCTTGCTCCATGGCAATGCGTAATGTCACAAAAAGATATTTTTGTAGCTGTGTTGATGAAATCCTGAATGTGTAGTATTTTTGCCTCTCGTTCGAGTTGAGCGTTTCGCACAAACCATAATGTCTTCAGTTGTGTTTGTGAAGCTGCTTCCCAAATGTGACAAGCGTACGTTAGAACAAGTCTGATAACTGACTTGTAGATTAGACATCCTACTTAATTTTAAGGTGTGATTCCTTATTAATGATGAGGTATAGCATTGCAAGTTGTGCATATGCTTCATTCAGCTTTTCATTTGTATGAAAATCCCACGTCAATTTCATATCGCGGAAAATAACTAGGTTGATTGTCAATTGTGATATTTGGGGGTAAATTGGTCTACAAAATTTAAAAATTTTGGCTTTGCATTTAGTAGTATTGAGTCTTATGCACCATTTATTAAACCATTTCAGCAAGATGTCGGTGTAATCTTGTAGACGACGGGTAGATATAAGAATATCGGTATGTTGAGAGAGTAGAACGGTGTCATCAGCATACATAGCGATGGTTGAATTGATGGGTTCAGGGATGTCAGACATATTAATATTGAACAGTGTTGGACCTGTGATGGAACCTTGTGGTACTCCGGAATTAATATTCTTTATTGCTGATAGCGGGCTGTTGATTTTTACTGCAAAGGTGCGGTTCGTTAAGAAGGATTTAATAATGGATAACAAGTATGCTAGCCTGTTTATTTTCTTCGCCTTGTAGAATAATCCTTGTATCCACACTCGATCGAATGCCCGAGCGATATCAAAGAACAGGGTCACGGTATACTGCTTATTTTCAGATGCTGTCTCTATGAGTTCAAAAATACGAGACAATTGATGTAAGGTTGAGTATTGCTTTTGAATGATATGCCTGAAGAATCTGATTGTCTACGAAAAATGTGTTGATTCAAGATTGAATAATTTTTTCACGGAGTTTGGAAAGTGTAGGAAGGAGACTGATTGGACGATAACTGTGAAGGTGCGTATGATTTTTGCCGAGTTTAGGAAAGACTAAGATATGTGCACATATTTAAGAGTTTGGGAAATATCCAATTCTAAGACAAGCATTGAATAATATTGTTGGGAAAGCTATTATTTTTAAAAGAAAGTTTTTCAGAAATATTTAGGATTAGGTCGTAATCTGGTGACTCTTTAGGGGACAAGGTGTGATTGTGGTCTAGTATTTCTTCGGGTGGAGTAGGTACCATTGGTCTGGGATTAGCTGGGAAGTCTGTACCAAAATATCTGACAGAAACACTGATTTTGCAGAAGCAGTAAAAATGAAAACACTATACATGCAGAAAATATAGGGGAAGCTGCATATGAATGAAAACGACAAAAAATGTTGAAAAAGAAATGAAACATTATCAGGGTAGCTCTGAAAGAAGTATTTGAAAAAGTCCTAGCGAAGTGTACACCCATAAAGTAGAATAAATGATTTGAAGAAGAAATTGTTTGAAGAAGAATGGAACGAAACCCCAAAAAACAGGAAAATAACAAGGACAAAATTTGAAAAAACAAACAATGCAAGCACATTTAATATTAACAAAAAGAAATAGTCCCACTATTGTTTGTTTGCAACTTTCCTTATATGATAAATTATCTTTAAAGCTCTTATGGTATTATATTTGTGCCATTTCTTGCTATATCTTTGTAATTCTTATTTTTAATCTTGATCTGCCTTTTCCTGTGGAACATAACCATTAGTAAGTAGTACTATAGTATTGGTAATTTTTTTATGTATTTATATTTTCCCATTAATAAGTTTTCATAATACCTACATATGCCACAACCGTTATAACCGTTGCACTACCAAATAACGTGCATTGTTTTAATTGATTTGAAAACGCACGGCCTGCTGTACCGATTTCAATGACGCACTTACGACATGGTCGTTTCCTTTTGAGTTATGCAACACGAATCATCTCCTGTGTAAGAAGTAATAACCCAGTAGAGTGCAACAAATAATAATTACATACTTCTACACCCTCCCAAGTTTATTTGGACAAAAACGCCTATGCTTTTCGTATATACTGCTCAACAAATGAACTGGACCATTTGCATATATTGGGACAATTAAAAAAAAGTCGAAAAGGACATTAATGGCATTTTTGGTAACCTTTCAGGATTGTGTCACTATAAAAAGCATTTCTTTTTATAAGTTAGTTTTAATAAAACTAAGTCCATTAATAAAATATTACCATTTGAAAGTTTTGAATTTTGACCAAATGTTGGTAGCACATTGCATACAAAGTGTGCCAAATCGTTGCCAAAAATTTTAAAACGTTCTGAGGAAACTAAATACTATTAATTGCCTTTTTTATAATTTCTTTTATTTTTGTTAATTATAGTTTTTTATAATTTTTTATTTTTTTATTTTAGTAATATGATTTTGTTAATTCTTCAGTTGTTTTTTGAGGATAGTGCTATAAAATATGCTTAATATGAGTGTACTATAAAACAAAAATTTTATGACGTAATGTAACAAATACAATTTTTATGGGTGGTCCAGTTCATTTGTTGAGTAGTATATAACCACGCCTGTGTCTCACTGTAGCTGGATGCACTTCATTGTAAAGTGTAACATGTTTTTTTTCTTATAATGTAATTCGTTTCCTGAATTTCTCTATATGATTTATCAAAGGAATTATTCACAGTTATAAATTAGAATAAACAAAATACAATTAGAAATCAACGAAAATTTAGTAGAAAGTGTCGAATGTTCAGCTGTTACAATTAAAAAATAAAACAGTACTTACTGAAAAAAAGCAGTTTAACCATCCTCTAACAACCAGTGGCAAGCTATTGTCCAAAGTATCCACATCTGTAGAAAAGCGATTGAGTATGCGTCCAATAGGTGTAACATCAAAGAAGGTGTTGCAGGGTGCTCTCAGAATGTTGCGCAACAGAGAGTTATGTAGTAGGTAAGCTCCGTTTAAACAACCAACATACAATGCCACAGTAGACAAGAAAAATGAGGACACTGAAAATTGACATAATATACAATAATGAAACAAATATGTCTGGTTAAACTTTACCTTGTCCAAATCCGAGAGCACCATAAACCCCTAGGTAAAGGTCTCTTTGGTCAGAGGTAGCATTCTGGTCAGAGGCCCAAACGCTCAGCCATATATTGGTCCCGACAACAAACACTTGCCACAACACGTTAAGCACCAAGGTAGCAATTGTCAAAGTCATTCCCATAGATTTGAAGTAATGCTTAAAGACAGACCATTTTACGCTCCCTGTTTCCGTTCCTTCTTCTTCTATGAGCTTGTCTTCAGCTGCGTCTTTTTCTTCACTAGGAGAGTCTACAGAACCTGCCCGCTGCTTCAGTGCGAGACTAGATTTTCTGCGTTTTAGCGAACCGTTCGCCTTTTCTGAATCAGCATCGGACAAAGACTGTGATACAACAGAATGCTTCTTTTTCCGCCCTTCTGAGACTGACGCACCTCCCAACTGATTCTTCAGTTCAAGTAAATCTTAAGAAGAGAAATAAGATTGTAATTTGCTTATTGCTGTTGCAAATCTTATTTTTTAAACACTTGAACCACTTGAAAACAAAGTATTAAAGCATGACAATTAACCCTTATACATGAACAAGTTGAATATAGAACTATAATGAAGCAACGACTTACCTTCTTCATTATCATCTTTGTCAGCTGCTTCATCCAAATATTGCGTTATGAACTCAGAGAAAGCTCCTTTATTTTTAAGTAGCTCTTGGTAAGTACCAGTTTCAGATATCTCGCCGTCCTTCAAGACAATTATTTTATCAACTACTGGTAAAAATGTGACTCCGTGAGTTACAAGCATCCTTGTGGTATTCTTTAATAGCCCTTGAGGTCCAATGACCTGCTCAAAAATGTGTTTCCCCACGTGACTATCGACAGCACTTAAAGGATCGTCCAAAAGGTAAATGTTTGCATCTGAATAAATAGCCCTCGCCAAACTAATCCTCTGCTTTTGACCACCCGATACATTGATGCCCTTTCTCCGATTTCTGTTTGATCCCCTGCCGGCAGCATGTCGAAATCTTGTTTAAGAGCACAAGCCTCGATTACTTTATTGTACAACTTGCTGCTCATATTTCTGCCAAAGGTAATGTTGTCCTGCAAGGTTGCATTTTGGATCCATGCTTGTTGTGACACGTACGCTACCGAGCCTGCGGTATTCACTGATCCTGCAGTTCTATCCATTTCTCCCAGCAGAGCGGAGATCAAACTACTTTTTCCTGACCCTACGCTACCCACCACTGCTGTCAGACTGCCTTTTTCCAAATTCATATTAATGTTCTTCAGAATTAGATCTTCGCCCCAGCTAAAGTTGCCACCCTTGATCACAATGGGTTCCTCTGTGGAAAATAAACATTTGTAGTACTCTTCATGCAGATTGGAAACGTTTGCTTACTTTGTGACTGATCGTGTTGAACATTATCTGAATCTAGTTCCTCGCTATTCAAGAATTTAGTTAATCGCTTTACAGATACGTACGACTGAAACACGGTTAAATATTTTTATAGAGTGCAGAAAAAGCAATAGAAACGGTAAGATTTATTTATAATATTTCTGGTACCTCGGTAACCCAAACAACTACTAATGGAAATATTCCCATTGCAAAGTGCATCTTTGAAAAGAACGTCAAGGAAACAAAGGCTCTCTGGGGTGTGAGAACGTTCTCATCGCTGATGTTAACGAAGGTCACAAATGTAAGCAGTGCAACCTGTAACACAAAAATATATTAAATTTAAGATATTAATGTTTCAATGATGTTGCATGTACAATTTAATAAATACAACAAATTTTCGAATTAATAATATTTGAAGTTAGAAATCAAACTAGATAGTAATTTAAAATATGAAAGGTGATTGTTTATTGCCCTAACTGGAACTTCAAATAGTACAGCGGTTAACCTAACCTGTTGAGCATTCTTCTTTAGAAATATTATTAAAATTATACCACAGTTAGATGTGGAGGGAAGTCAGCTTTGACCGCTAAGGTCTATGAGAAGTCGTGTGTTTCAGAATCCCGCCTTTTCTCTTGTTAATTTAATAGGACACATGTCGAAGCAATACATCCTGGCGGACCTTCTCCAGCCCCATACATCCAAGCGATCCAAACCATCCTCAAGAAGTAATTGGTAGATTTATGTCTTCTATCAAGGAGTAACAGATGAATCATTAGTGTCCACTCCGATCAACTGGGAATGAGTGGGTAACGGGGATGGCACAGAATGTACTCCGAAAACACACAGGGCTCAGTGGCACACGAATTGCCGTTCAAAATACGTTTGAAGAGTGTTAAGTGTTTCATAAAATTGTGCCGCCTCGCTTGCAGTGGCGTATTTACTATGCGCATTCTAGAACTTGAGCGGGCCTTCGCCTCGCCGCTTCACTTACGTTCCTTCTGTCAACGTGGCAGCACGCGAACCGGTCCACACCGCGAAAGCTAATTCTTTGTTTAAATGTTCAAATGTTTGTGTGTTAATTTATGGCAATAAATTACCTACTTTGCTTTCAACGTGTGTATAATTTAGTAAAGAAAATCAATACAGTCCATTAACGTCCAAGGCGAGCTAGCAATCAGGAATTTTCCAAACATAACGGAAAACTGAGAGGCTCCCCAACAAAGAGCAAAGTCCAAGGGAAGTAGCAAGTCAATCACGTACCTCTAACGTGCACACACGATCTGCTCACAGCCATTTAAAGTCTACAGAACTTAGTTGATTTTTTTGCAATAAGCCTGCTGGCTCTTCAGATCTACGTAAAGCGTTAACTTACAAGGTAGACACAAACATGCCGATGTGTGCTCTTAAAATGAAAGACACTGCTTTGTTGGCTAAGCTTGCAGCAGAAAATGGTTACGGTTCGTTCTTGAGATAACAGTAACGCGCTCTGTAAACACAGGGCTTTATTGGTTAACAGAGAGCCATTCATAATAGATCTACAGTTTGTTCGGTTGATTGTTAATTGTTATGCCCGAAGAGGGTCGCTAGCGTAGTTTTAGTTCGTGAGGACGCTTCCGTGAGCGTTCTTTCGACATTCGACACTCACTGTAAGAGAAAAAAAAATTGAGAATCGGAAACTGTTAACATGTTGGGTTGAGAATAGTTTTATGTGATCCTTCACAATAGTATATTAAAGTATGAGTGGATAACAAGGTCTTTAAAACACGCGCGAGTTTTCGAGCACGACGGCGTAGCCGGAGTGCTCGAAACAGAGCAAGTGTTTTAAAGACCAGTTATTCACGAATACTTTACGCTATTTTTTATTATACCTCCAATACTGGAAATAAATTACGCACTAAAAACTTAGAAATAATTTTTGTCGTGATAAATCGAGAGGGCATAATAATATTGCTACTATAGTTACGAGAATTATTTACGTTTTTGTCGCGTCCATGTCCGTTGTTGCATTCAGTCGTTTCCTTGACACCTTTAAAGCTCGGCGAGCTTTAATCGCCTGTATTCGCACGCTCAGGCGTGCTTTAAACTGCGATTCTGATGCAGGTATAATAAAAAATAATTTATCCAACCAAATTTACATAGCTTTTGTATGTTTACTTGAAGTCATTATTATTACCTTATTCGTTTGTTTTAATACTAGCATAATTGAACTTCTATTACTATTACATTATATTTCAACTATTTATATTTATTATTGGGTTTTGAATGCGCAATAGATTAATTAAACTTTATCTCTAATACGAGTAGGACCTACTATTTCAGCAGTATGCTACGTGTTACTGTCAAGGTAAAACATATTTGAGTAAATGTATTTGCCTCATAACCCAGTAGCTCTTCGTAATGGTCTGGAGACATGATTTGCTAATTAGTTCAGAGGGTTATAATACAAACTTGACACCCCTTTGGCATCTAAAAGTAATTTGGGTTTCAAAAAAATTTCTTAAATTAAATAACCCACCCCTAATCTATGACGATTGAAAGTTAACCATTTGAAGTTTTACTTTGGGGAAAATTTCTATTTTGGGAAAATTTATAGTGGCCTCTATTTATTGCTGTTGATTCATGTTAAACCCAAAGGCAACGCTTGAGATTATTCTTGCCTTGTTGGTGTAGCCTTTGCTAAGTTAGTGTCATTCTTTGAAGACATGAATAATGATGGGTACACCATTTCCGTCTTCAAACTGATATACAAGATGGATTCAAGCAGCTAGGTCTGCCTGTCAAGAGCATATTTACCCAACCATAGTGAAAAACAGGGTGCCCTGTGTGCTTTATGACTTGAAGGTACATATGCAGGAAAGGGACAAGTCACTGACTATTGAAAAAAACAATGGAACAGCACTCAAGATAGCCTGTTCTCGTAACGGTGGCGGCTATTGACTTAATGCGACAGCAAAAGTTGTTTAGTTAAAGAAAACCAATTTTATGAAATTCACGAAAAAAGAAGGAAACACTCAAGAGGACCTAATCGTACCTGGTTATATGTATAAATGAAAATGGAGATCAGACAAAGGAAATTATAACCGGCCGGCATAGAAATTGCTAGATCCGTATTCGTTAAAATGTAGAAAATATTTTGCAGTAGAGACACAAACTAAGAACTAGATGCTTACCCTGCTACGTCTTCTCTACTCTATTATATAGAGCCGAAGCTTGAAGTAAAGGGAAATTAAAAGACTAGAGGCATTTGCAAGATAGTGTTATTGAAAGATGCTTAGGATTTTTTGGGTGGATCACGTCACAAACGTAAAGGAGCTTGGCAGGATGAATTAGGAGGAAATAACAATAACCCTCAAAAGAAAGAAAGTAGAATATTTGGGCCATGTGATGACAGAAACACGATATTCCCTGCTTAGACTAATAATGGAGGGGAAAATACTGGAAAAAAGAAATATAGGAAGCAGAATGTCGTGGCTCAGAAATCTAATTGAATGGTTCAATATGAGTTCCAACGAATTGTTTAGGTTGGTAATGGATAAAATAAAAACTGACATGATGATGTTCAAACCCCGTTAGGAGACCGAACCTTAAGAAGAAGAAGACAATCACTCTTGGCTCTAGTCAGCATATTCGATTGAGCAAGCATAAACGATCACAATAATTTAGTAAACACAAGTACTACAGAGATAGCTTTAGCAATATCCCACTTGATGGTGTTCAACAGCTTGAAGTATGCACGGAACTTGGATTCCGGTAGATGGCTGGTTAACAAACTGCATACACTTGAATTGTGTGTATCTTATGATTGGCTGTTACAACTCACATATCAGACATTGCCAATAGTGTCTGCCAGTAGTTTAAAATGGAATGGACTGTCCCCATTAAAGTTGCATCCTGAACTTTTCCCAGCAGCAGCTGTTTACAACATAGACCACAACCTTAGTTCTGCAATAGCAAACGAATTCTTCCATGGTACATAAATCACAATAATGCAGGACCTGCAGATTTAAGTCAGTCAGTGGTTAATCACGGTGTTTTATTTACATCATGGTCCATAAAACCAGTAACAAGGCTTCTTCCATGGCGCTAATTTAGTGTCACGAGCAGAACAATGGATTAAAAAAGATTTTAGTGGTGCTATTGGACTAGTAGGTAATCGATGAATGTCAGCAAGGTCAGCAATTGTCAGGTTTGAAGAAAAGATGATAGATCACCTAAGTGGCGGCTACTGTGAGAAGATTTGAGACGTTGGCGAGGAACAGTAGAAGGAGTTCGTCGCAAAAGGCTAGAACAATGCACAACATCTGTTACAAAAAGCTAGGAGCTAGGAGGGAGATTGTGGTCTCTTTTGATGATTTACATCTCAAGTCAAGCCCGGGATAGAAGCATACACCATTAATTCAGTTAGAAGAACCATGCAGCCCCGCCAGTGCTGCGAATTGGACTAAAGCAGATTTACTTAAATGTGTGGAAAGAGATTTTCCGAAAATAATACTACGCCTACAGTTGATGCTCACCTCGAGAAGAACAGCTGCATCAAACTTGTCTGACAGCCTAAAAGCTAAAATAAAGGAGAAGAGGGAAAAGGAAATGAGGAAAATAATGGTTTCTTCTAATGCGATTACACAGAACTGGAAGGATTTTCTTCGAATCAATGGTAACAAAACAGAATTGTTTGCTTCCCTGTCACGCGAAGTGGTTCATCTTATTAACCTCAGAGAACACATCTGATTTTTTCCACACCTGTAGTAGAAATTTGATACTTTTCTCAAAAAGAGCACAGTTATTATGATATTCACACTTAAACCGTTTCACAAAATGCAAATCTGCAAAGTTAATTTAAAACATACTCACCAATATGGCGCCAAGGAAAACACGCCGGCCATTCCAGCGTACAGGTAGGCACACTTCTTTAAGATGCCCACTTCTTTCCCTCGAATCTTCAGAATCTGTTTTTCAAAGCTGGGCTCCCAGGCGTACAGCTTCAACACCTTTATGCCCCCAAGGATCTCACTCATTAACTGCACGCGATCATCTTTGTTTTTCATTTGCTTGACTTGCAACAGTTGCAGGCGGTTTGTAATGGCAGTGTTGAATGGGATCAGGATTATCATAACACCTACTCCTGCCAATACGGAGGGCCCCAGCAGACCCCAGAGGAAATAAAGTGCTAAGATAAGCTCTACAGGAGCAGACCAGATCATGTTTATGTACGGTAGTAAATCGGCGAATATTTGGGCATCGACGGCCATCAGGTTTATAAGTTCTCCAGTCGAGCTTTCCTTTTTCGCCGAGTTGGACATATGCAAAGCTTTTCTATACACAGCCGATGTTAAAGCAGTGCGCATACGCACTCCAACCATAGACATTCGGTAAAAGTACTGAGAAAGGACTAATGTTTGTATAGTGGTAGAGACAAATAAAGCTGCTACGTACAGAAAGCCTTTCCACTGAGACTCTTTTTCCTCAACGTATGTAATCAGCAACCTAGGCACAATAAGATTAGCTGTCTTTTATCGTAGCAAAATAACTTTGCAACTACTTACTCTAAAATTAATGGCGTGGAATATGACAGGATATTTTCAAAAAGCTTTAGAAAAGCTCCAAAGAGAAATGCTGGACCAAAAGCTTTACAAATGGCGGGTAAGATTGAAACTTGCTTCTTCTGTTTGCAGCTAACGAAATCAACTCGAGCAGCGTCTGATTTAAAAGCTGCACGACGATACTGAGCGGGAGGCCTGCAACCAACATTGATTTTTCTACTCTCTTTGAACTTAATTTAAGGATTTTTATGAAGATGTAGAGTACAGAAAGTTCATAATTCATGTGTTCTACAGACTAGCTCTTATTAATATTAGTTTGAAAAATACTAATCGCTGTGTCTCAATTTCTTTCCTGAGTACTGCTGAAACAGGAGCTTGACCTGGCTCGCTTGTGCGTGTGAACAAGAAGCCAGAAACAAAATAAGTAAACACATTTTTAAATAAACTCTTCTTATCATGCTAATCGCCAGAAGAGTAATAATACGAAGTGCTTCTCGGAATTGCAGAAGTAAGAAGACATGAAGAACCAATTGTAGAAGAAAAAGAAAGAACTTTCTACTGTAAAAAAGAGATAAAATGCCTTTAAAGCCTAGGCTTTACAGTAGTAAGAAACTAAATGTAACATTATAGAATTTCAAGGTATCTTAGAACCTAAACCTAGAACCTAAAAACACTAAAACTCACATTGGCAATACAATTAAAATTACCTATATTCCAGTTTACGTACACACATCAACAGCCAGCGAAGAACACATTGCACAGTTGTTTGAATATCAAAGAAAACAATATAACGGTTTTACAATACTACTGCTTCTTCAATTATTGCTATAGTATTTCTGAGAAGTTTGGACGTTCATTGCTTGTTTTGGGTTGCCTACAATTCTACTTGAAATTTAAATAGGGTGAGAAAGTTATCGATGCTTCAGTTCTGAAAATTTTTAATTTACGTTTGGTATTGTTCTTGTTTTAAAAATGTCCAAAAATATAACTTCACAAAACAGTATTTTCTGTTCCCATTTTTGGAATATTTAGTTTTCAGTTTGCTTCTGATGTTGTAGAACGCATTTTGTGGGTGCTTTTGATGGTGACTCACTGCAACATTTTTGTTTAGTTCAGAGTTTGATGGTATTTCAGAAGCAAAATCTCTGGTAGAGGACCGTTCATCGCCCCCCTCTTATGTGGTTGCGTTTTATTTGATTTATTGCTGGCTTTCAAGCATTCCCTGCCCTTCCATTCTTTGTTTTTTCAGCATCTTATTTGCTAATTTCTTGCCCTTCGTCGCCCCATTACATTCTGCTCCAAACCATTTATTCTTCTTTATTGATATGTATAATTATCTCTGGAACTTTTCCTGATATCTCCTGCATGGATATCTTAATAAAGCAACACATCAGAAAGCTTCAAGTAGAAAATAAGTTCTGAGAAAAACAAGTACGTGAAAACAAGTGGAAAATAAGGAATACATATTAGACTACAAAATGAGAGAGAAGTAAATTTTCAGCAAGTATAAGGTTTTGCATCGCTGAAGATAGCAGTTCAAAACAAAACGTTAACAAAGTACTAATATTGGGAATCAAAAACTGTAGCTTCTCTGAAAACTAATTAAAATTATTGTCTCTCACTAGTACAAAACCTGTATCTTAATTAAATTCATGCGAGAAAGAAAAGTGGCGAGAGCATTTATGGTGCAAAAATGTGGATAAAATGGGACAGAAGAGAGTTAATAAAGCTAAGGAAGTAACCATACTGACAAATGTAAAACTGCAACGGTTAAGATAGATTAGATACTAGAGAGTAGAAGCGTGGCGAAGAAAATATATATGTAAAACACCCCTAAAGAGCAACAACCACTGTGTTATATATATATAAAACAGCACTTCAGGCCTGAAGGCCCATGGCTTGAATCCTCTTCCTCCATTCTTTTTTGTTATATGCAAGTGTTTGCCAATTTTCAATTCCATAGTTACGTAGATCTTCTTCCACAAGTTCCCACCAAGTTTTCTTAGGTCTGCCTCTTCTATTTCGTCCTCCCTACTGCAAGTTATACATTTTCTTCGTTAATTGGTCGTTTGGTAACCTTATTATATGACCGAGCCACCGTAGTCTGTTCTGATCGATTACGTTTTTTATTCCTGCGTCATTAAATAGTTCTGCCAATTCTGCGTTCGTCCTTCTTCTCCATCTACCTTCTTCTTTAACACCTTTAAATATCGTTCGGAGTATTTTCCGTTCCCATATTTCCAGTTTATTTACACACTGTTGCGTTGGTACCCAAACTTCACTAGCATATGTAACTGTTGGTCTTATGATAGATTTATAGATTTTCACCTTTGCTGCTTGTGTTAATTGTTTTTCACGAAATAAATTTCTATATTTACCGAGACACCTTAATCCTGCTGCGATTCTCCTATCTATTTCATTATAGTTATTCCCATCACTATTGATTTCAACACCTAGGTAAACCACACTATTAACCCACTCAAAATTATATCTTTTTCCACCATTTTGACTCTTCCACAATAGTGCAGCTTCCTGTTTCTGTTTTCCTAAAACTAGATATTTAGACTTGCCTTGATTAATTTCAAACCTACATCCAGTAATTGCTTCTCTAATTTTCCCATCATTATTTTTAGTTCTTCTCTTGTCCTTGATAAGAGAACTAAATCGTCCGCATAAGCTAGACATTGATATGAGTGCTGGAATATGTTATTTTCTAATCTTATTTTGCTTTTTCTTAGAACCATCTCAAGTGAAATATTGAATAGGAAAGTTGATGTCGGATCGCCCTGCTTTAGACCCATATTACTATAAAATTCTTTAGATAGAGCTCCACCGAAACGTATTTTATTAACAGTATTTTCCAACGTCATTCTCACTAGCTTTATTAATTCTTCAGGTAACCTTAGATATCTCATCGCCTCATATATTGCTGTTCTATTTAATCTGTCGTAGGCCTGCTTAAGGTCTAAGAATAAACAATGCACTTGTATCTTTTTTCTGTCACATTTCTCCTGTATTTGTTTTATTGCAAATATATGGTCAACAACTGATTTACCACTCTTAAAACCGGCCTGATATTGGCCTATTTTTAGTTCACTTTCCTCTTGTAATCTTGTTTTGATTAAATTTGCCAACACTTTATAGATCACATTCAGCAGAGATATTGGCCTATAGTTTTCTTGCCTATGCTTACTTCCTTTTTTGTACACTGGATGAATTATTGCTAATGACCACTCAGTAGGCATGCACTTCTTTTGCCATATTTCTAAGATAAGTGAATGCACTTTTTCTAGCAGACTTGCATTTGCTACTTTGAACAGTTCGATTTGAAATCCATCAGCACCGGGACTTTTATTATTTTTCATTTTTGACATTATCTCTTCTATTTCTTGCATTGTTGGTTCTCTCAACTTTCTTTCGTCTTCTTGAAACCATTCCTCTCCAATCTGATTATTATTTTGGCATGTAAGGATTTTTTTAAAGTGTGCTGCCCACATTTCTAAAATTTCTGCATTTACAAATACCATCATTCCCTGGTCATTTTTAAAGTAAAGTTGTGGTTGCTGGAAACCTTGCTTTTCTTGCTTTAATATTCTGTATAATTCCTTTGTTCTTTTCTCATTAAAGTTATTTTGCAATTCCTCTACTTTCTTTTCTAACATTTCCCTTTTCTTTTTCCTACATGTTGCCTTTACTTTTCTTCTTGCTTCAATGTACCTGGCCTTTGTTATCTCGGTTTGCTTCTGAAGCATTAGCTGTCTCACTTTCTGTTTTTCTTCTATAAGCTTTTTGCACTCGGCGTCGAACCAAGGCTTTATCTTTGTTCGTTTTATATTTCCTAATTTATTTGCTCCATGTTCAATTGACTTTTTAATTAAATCCCATTTCTTATCTATAGGTATATGATCATTTATGTCCTTTGTGCCTCTTTCTACTGCCTGGATATATTCTTTTCTAGTTCCTTCATCTTTTAAAGCCTCGATGTTCCTTTTTTTATTTTGAGTTTGACTTTTTTGTTTATTTAGATTTGGAATTTCTTGTGTAACTTTTGCTAGTAGTAGTAGGTGGTCAGAGTTTATATCTGCGCCTCTATATGTTCGTGCGTTTTGGACCAGGCTAGAATGGATCTTCTCTATTAGTAGGTGGTCGATCTGATTTCGTGTTCTGCCGTCTGGGCTTATCCACGTAGCTTTGTGAATATTCTTCCGTCTTAACATTGTAGTTTTAACTATCAAATTATTATTTGCAGCAAAATTTATCATGTATTGTCCGTTTTTGTTAGTTGTTTCATGTAAGCTTTCTTCCCCGGCTATTTTTTTATTTCTCTCCTCCTTTCCCACTTTAGCATTCATATCACCTATTATCATTTTAAAATCAAAACTTGGGATGTTTGAGTATAGCTCCTGCAACTCTTCGTAGAACTCTAATTTCTTATCTTCCTCCGTTTCTTCTGTAGGAGCATGAACATTTATTACACTAATCTTTCTGTAGGCTCCTCTCAATCGCATATAACTTAATCTATCATTTACTACTTTATAGTCTATTATACTGTTTTTCATTGATTCTTTTATTAAAAAACCCGTTCCTAATCTATTTACTAGCCCACCACCATTGAAAAATAAATAATCATCTACCTTACTTGACATAATTCCTTTTAGATTTGTTTCTTGTAGAACTAGTAGATCCACTTTGTATTCCTTAACAGTTCCTATTAGTTGTTTTAGAGCACCTTCTTTATTCATTCCCTGTACATTTGCTGATCCTATCACTATTAATTTGTTATATTTTCTCTTTTCCATTTTCATTGCATTTTTCATTATCAAAATTCCAGCCTTCCCCCCTTTTTCTAGTTTTTTGAATTATTGGTTTTTGGATCTGGTTTCTCCTCTAATTCTTGTTGTTCAATATTCCATATCCATTCTTTCCCATCGACTTCTAACTTGCAATACCCAACTCTGACTTTTTTCCCCTTATTTCTCTCTTCCTTGGCTGTTTTCCTTATATATTCTTGAATTGTTCTCTCCTCTTTCGTGTAATCATCATTAATATATATCTTTTCTCCCTGTAAATTTTTCAATTTGGTTTTATTTCTCATAACACTAAGTTTATCTTCCAGGTCATTCAGTTCGAGTATCCATGTTTTTTGTCCTATTTTATAAGCATTCTTGATCTTAATTGCAACTTCCAAATGTTCCTTTATAAAATCTTCCATTACACCTTTTGTATCACTTCGATTTATTTCCAAACTTAGGCCTGAAATTACTACATTATTCTTCCTTCTGTTTCTGTCCAAGTCTTCTACTCGTTTATTTAAATCTGTTATTTCTTTTTTGAACTTGATATTTTCATTTTTTAGTAACTCATTTTCTTTTTGTAGTTTTTCAATTTGTTTATTATCTTTCTTTTGATCCTTCCTAATCTCTTTTATTTCTGTCATCAAGTTTTCCAGCATAATCAGAATTTTATCCATTTTATCTTCCTTCACTCTTTCCTGGGTCTTAGTAGGTGTTCGGGATCCTCTTTTACTTTTTTTGAAGGTATCCTCTGCTTCTTCTTCACTCCACTCCCGCCGTCGTTTCCCCTCGTCGGTTGAATATTCTTCTGAATCTAAACCTGTCTCCTTTTTATTCATTATCCAAAACTGTCTGTTTACTTCTTTGCGTTTAAATTGCACGGTTGAACGTACTCACGTTCCGTAATATTCAATTTTATTTTACGTTATTATTTCCTCAAACAACTCGAATCTTTGGGTTTCCGGCTCGCACGCGTCTCTGCGATTTATATACTCGCACGTTTAAATTCCCGCTCGCTTCGCCGCAGGTCCCGCGGTCACGAAATGCTCCACTCCGGCGAATTTACTTCTCCGCGCCCGCGCTTGCGAACGTCTGCTGCGCCGCGGAATTTTCGCTCGTAAGTTATCACTCGTAAAAGTAAACAAAACTGAAAATGCTTTAGACACTTCTTGACTATCGCCAACTCCTTCAACTTTTATCTACGTCTGCTTTCCGCCGCTTCCCTTCACTATATGCGGCACTTTAACACTTGCAAAGCCCTTCTATCACGTTCTAAAATTAACTTGAAAACTGCACTGTGTGACACGCGCGTATCTACGGTAACGCATCGACACTCTCCCAGACAGAAGAGAGTTAATAAAGCTAAGGAAGTAACCATACTGACAAATGTAAAACTGCAACGGTTAAGATAGATTAGATACTAGAGAGTAGAAGCGTGGCGAAGAAAATATATATGTAAAACACCCCTAAAGAGCAACAACCACTGTGTTATGTCGTTTTGAAATACTGATGCCGCTGCCACTGGTTTTATGCCAGCGAAAAGGGTGTTTTGCGTTGAATTAGGGTCGATTGAAGGTTTAACCAAAGTTTTTCGTTTGAGTGTGGCGTAATTTACCAATCGGGATCATTTTACGTCCTTAGCGGCCCATTTTTGAATATATTACCACCCGTTTTGATTACAATAATTAGCTGGTTGCATAGCCGCATACTCCAAGGACTGGTCAAACAGTCTCGAGAGTTAAGCAACGTTCGCGGCGGTCGGCACTAGGACTGTTGTCCGACCTATAGTGGTAGTAAATCGTAGCCAGCCGTGCCTCGGAGAGCAAGTTAAGCTGTCGGTCCCAGTTGTCATTTCGGTGACAGTCGTTATGCTAAGTCAGAGGCGCTCACTAAAAGCTGTGACATTAGGCTTCTTGTCACAGGCCATACGATACACGATACACATTACAATAATTAAGCTGCATATGTTTGAAATATTTTAATAACCGACCGCTTAACGGAAACCCCTATCTGGGACTTGTCGTCAGACCATCGGTACTGCCTTCTTATATCTGTATTGTGACACGACGCCACGCTTTAAGTAGACTTTTTAAGGAGAATTTGATACTGGTACCAGCTTCCACAAATGTGCTGTGTTTATTATCACCGTATTAGGTTTCTCCTGTGTGATTTTTTTGTAAAGCAAAATGCACTACGCGTTTTCAGGAAAGTGAGAAAACTTTTCAGAGACAATAAAGGCCAGGTAAGTTCGACTCCGTGCGCCATGTACGTACATCTTTTGCTCTATTCGTTACACCACCTATGATCACCATGGTGACATATACTGATTTGACTTTCTCAAGCGAATTCCTGCCCCCCCTCATTACGCTAGGTAGTCGAGTAACCGTGTATTCGTGTTGTATTTTGTAACGGGAATGACTCATGTAGCGAAAGACCGAAGAAAGCATGGATAGACTGAGTGGAAGAAAACAGGGACGCCAAAGAAGATAACTAATTGGCGTGAAAAGACTGAATAAATAAAAGTGGAAAAAAAATTACTGTACAAGCTAAGATTTCTGAATATTTAATACCATTTTTTATGGTTGTACGTATTTTTTCTCACTATAATAATTACGAAGTTATCCTGCCAAACCAATAAATTATGGACACCCTGTCTATAGAATTTCTATTTTCTAAAATTCTATAATTTGATTACCTTTTCTTAAATAATTATAACAAAAACGTGATCTACGTACCTCTCAGCCTTCTTTAGAGATCGCTGCCAGTACTTATCAAAATTTGGGAAAATTTCCTTGGCAGTGTCCTCGTGCCTCAGATCACACAGATCAGGCGCTTCCAAAGGATTTTTATACCCTTTCCATGCAAGGGCATCAAACCAACCGAACACAATCCGATTTAAAAAGCTCGCGCTTTCTTCCATGCAAGGGTTCTGTGCACAGTTAAAGTGTAAATAAAAAGTGTATTGCTTGGTCAAGCATCTTACCTGTGAAATGGGATATTTGGTGATCTTTGGTGCCCTGTCGGCAAAGCAATTCAAAAGCAGCATTACACATATGAGGAAATAGTAAATCCAGTAGCTGATGTAGAAGTAATACGATTCAGGGGCTTGTTTGCGAGCTTCCATTATTTCTGTCCTGAACTGTGCAGTGCTACACACAACAGTGAGCAACCAGAATATGAACAACACGCCGGAGGTACGGATTCCATATTTACGGTTGTACAGTACAAATAGGAAAGTCAAACCCTACAATTATGGTTTTTGCTTAAATAATAAAATATATATCAGTACATAGTAATAGTGCATACTCACAAAGCTAAGTAATTTTATAATGGGACCATAGATGTCGACATTATAGATGTCATAGCTTTTATCACGTGGATATCCTACTGCTGTTGCTAAATCAGTTAATGATAAAAGTATCAATACTGAATTAATTAGAAGTTTAGAAATATTTAAAAAATTCCATGGTATATCCTTGCTTTTGCTGGAAACTATGTAGTACACATCTAAACTTGCAAAAATCCACAAGAATAAACACGGGATCCATACTAAAACAGTTTTCTCGAAACATTTCGTAAGGTCAGGATCGTCTGTATACCATGATAACGACGAATTCTACAAATAAAAATCTGGTGTGATACACTCACACAACTTCCTTTTACAGTGATTTTATAATTAGTCAAAAATTTCTTTTTTAATTTTTAACCATTTGTTAAAAATTTTCACAAATTACAAATTCTACAAAAACGGTACAAAATCGAGTGTTAGTTGAAGAGACAAATTTTCTCTAGAATTTTAAGGTGAATTCAAAAATGTAATAATATACCGGGTGTTTTATTTAAAATAGGAGTTAATAAAAAAAAATAGAAAAAAAACAAAAGAAACCCACTTTAGAAGTATTCAACTGGAAAATCACCTATCTCACATCAATACACATTAAAAATGTAAGAAAAATGTAAAATTTAAAAAAAATCGTTAGAGCCGTTTTTGAAAAAATCGAAAAAAACTGAAAAATCACTAGAGTAAACACCTACTTCCGGTTATGCGATTTTCTTCAAAAGCTTGCTGTTTCATCTACATAGTACACAAAACTTATATATGAAGTTTCAATGCCATACCTCTTTTCGTTTTTGAGATATTTTGTTCACAGACACACAGACACACAGACAGACAGACAGACCAATGAAAAAAATATGTTTTTTGGGATCAGGGGACTCTAAAACGTGAAGATCTGTTGAAAACTCAATTTCGAATTTTTGGGGTGAATCCAATACTTCCTTTATAGTAGTAAAAGGAAGTAAAAAAATCTGGTGTGATACACTCACACAACTTCCTTTTACAGTGATCTTATAATTAGTCAAAAATTTCATTTTTAATTTTTAACCATTTGTTAAAAATTTTAAAAAATTACAAATTCTACAAAAACGGTACAAAATCGAGTGTTAGTTGAAGAGACAAATTTTCTCTAGAATTTTAAGGTGAATTCAAAAATGTAATAATATACCGGGTGTTTTATTTAAAATAGGAGTTAATAAAAAAAATAGAAAAAAAAACAAAAGAAACCCACTTTAGAAGTATTCAACTGGAAAATCACCTATCTCACATCAATACACATTAAAAATGTAAGAAAAATGTGAAGTTTAAAAAAAATCGTTAGAGCCGTTTTTGAAAAAATCGAAAAAAACTGAAAAATCACAAGAGTAAACACCTACTTCCGGTTATGCGATTTTCTTCAAAAGCTTGCTGTCTCATCTACATAGTACACAAAACTTATATATGAAGTTTCAATGCCATACCTCTTTTCGTTTTTGAGATATTCTGTTCACAGACACACAGACAGACACACAGACAGACAGACAGACCAATGAAAAAAAATATGTTTTTTGGGATCAGGGGACTCGAAAACGTGAAGATCTGTTGAAAACTCAATTTCGAATTTTTGGGGTGAATCCAATACTTCCTTTATAGTAGTAAAAGGAAGTAAAAATTAGTAGGAATTCGTGCATATTATTTTAGCGGATAAATAAATATAGAAGTAAGAAAAACTTACCCAAAATGTAGAACCGCAGTACTTGTCCATTGTAGAACTGGTCATTTTCGGCTGTTCCTGATGCAATTTATCTAAAAACCTTTTATCCTTGTTCCCTGAAATTGAGAAATTAGTATGTAAATGTTGACCACTGTCACTGGTAATATTGTTGCTTCTAATCGACCAACAGCAGCAGCCACTTCAAGAATCTCAAGTAAAACAATTCATTTTATGCTAGGAATTACTATAATTACGCAAAAATCGAGCACAAGGCTAAATGTTTTTGGCTGTGGATCTGGGAATCTTGTAAGAAATCTGAGAATAATTACACGCTCACAAGGTTGTTTTATAAATCTCGCTTAGATTAGCTACAAAAAGTGAATGGATGTAAGTAATGACACTGTTTGTCAACTGCATATTTAGATTGAGACTGACGTGTGCTTCGTTTAGCATATAAATACAAGTAACAGTTAACCAATATTCTAAGATCAAATTTTTGACTTATAAGAACTTACAATTGTCATACAGCTCCGAGTTGTAAAGTTATTACTGTAATAATTAAAGTTTGTGCAATTTCTTAAACAGCTGTAATATTTTTTCTAGTGATGATATAATCCTCTTAAAAAAGTCGAAGCGAGTTGTTAACTTCATCACCTCTTGTTGTAGGAAAAATTTACGGTGTAGCTTAATTTAAAAAATCCTTTGGTCATATTTTAATGCATATCTGTTAATTCTCACATACAAGCTGATTTTTTTATCATGTAACAACTTGTAGGCAACCCATTATGCAGAAGCATGCATAATGCATGCTTGTGCATAATGGGTTGCCTAAAAGTTGTTACATGATAAAAAAAATCAGCTTGTATAACCAATCGCACAACACAATCGTGATCACCTATAAAAAGCGTTAATCGAGTGGTAATAGCATCAGTTGAAGACTGTAAAATTACCTTCAACAGAGATTGTACTCAGAACAACCCCAAGTCTCACGGTCTGATTTCCAACAGACGTATTATCTTTAGCGTTATATAATTACTTCCCATGCTAGGGGTAGCAACGTTTTCGGAAATAGTACGCATTTTTAACTTTAAATAAAATTTAAAATTTTATTCTGGCATATAAATATTGTCGATCAACAACGAACAATACATAAAAATATCTACATTCACCAGCCAATAAGAAAATAGTTGAAATTCTCAACATTTTTGGAAAAAAACTTATCGATAGTGTACTTATAATTTCACATTTTTTTACAGAAAAACGTGAGACTAAAAACTTCCGTTGAAAATCTTAATTTAGATGTTTAGCACTGTACGTTCACAGACATTTATACATACCCGAATGCACCCTGCATAGTTGCGTTTGTAGCTCCTACCAATAGATTTATCTCGTGTTAAGCCTTTACTGCAAAATCCTTAAAACGGTCCTTGCCCCGCTATACAGCGTACAGAAATAATAATTAAAGACCTTCCGGTGTACAGCCACTTTGGGCGTCTATGTACTATGCAATAATAATTAAATATAAGTCTATCAGTTCAACTATTTAAATTTAAATTAGTTAACTGCCAATGTACGCCTCTCCGTTAGATTTAATTCGCGGATGGAAAAGGGCTTTTCGACAAAGTTCTCCAGAAGCTGGTCGACTGCGGGGTGCGCAATCAAAAGGTGCGGGATTCAGCTCGTGGAAGTTAAACAGAACAGGCCCTACGTGAGCTAAAAGTGAGTGACGCCGCAAAGTACACTGTTATTGTGAGGCGTTAAAATAGCCTCTCGTTTTCGAAAGCTGATGTTGCCCGCCAGGGCCGTAACTAGACAAACTTTTATTGTAGGCAAGCCAACATTTTTGCGCCCCTCAGTACACTAACGATAGAGGTGACAAAAAATACTAAAGTTACTGTATGACTTTTACATTTATCGCCGGATATATGATGCAATGTATTCAAAACACACAGATATGTATTCAAAAATAAATCCAACATTTTTCATTTAAAAGCTTTAAACATAAACAACTAAATGTTAACAATAAAATACAACACAAATAAAATTCGAACAGAAAACAAGATTATAAAACACAATTCCAATAGAAAAAAAATTGTAAAAGGCTTTACTAAGAACTTCCCTTGCAAGTGGACATTGTGACACTAAACACGAAAAAGCAAAGGAAAATAGCAATACTGAAACAATAAAACACTTGCTAATGCGAATTATATCAATTTTCAAATAAAAAAAAACATTACCGGTAGTTGGATTCGAACTGCAGCGCCTGCGAATGCCATTTCGTATCTACCCGTCTTATCTACTGGATCATCCAGGATCTCTAGGATCGCGGCTATATTAAACTGAACACACTTACTCTTGCCCCCTTTTTGTTCTTTTTACATTTACCCTGTAACTGTTGGGTTCCATTTTCGTCAAGTGTAAAGCTTGAACTATGTGCAAATTATTACTTTTATCTATTTCTAATGTAAAGCAAAAATAAATAAAAATGTATTATTAAGGTGCCCACCCTATGCTGGCTCCACTATATGCTCTTTTCTTTCAAAGGTAAAAACAGAGTTATGTGTAAAATATTACTCTCATTTAAATAATAGTTCCGGAGTTTTTAAGGTGCTCACGCTGTATATATTTTACAGAAATCTTCTCGGTTTCATGCCAGGAAGGCATATAATCTGCATGCAAAATATCTTCTTCCAACAATTAAGTTTTTGTGTTATACCGCTAAGAGACGGAATCGAGAAAACCCGTTTTTCGTCATCCAAGGATCGTAAAACGTGAAGATCTGAAGAAATCTTGGAAAGTGATTTTTTCGCGATTACAATACTTCCTTCGTCTTTTAGGAGAGGGAAGTAAAAAGTACATATTATTATGTAGTCAGTATACAAATCCATATATATGTATAAACATGTGCTGTACATGCGTCTCTGCGTCGCCATTCCATCGGCACCGATCGAGCGCATTTCGCCCAAAATCGAAACGCCGCGCCGCTGCGTCATTTATAGCACAACGATAAGCATATGTATTTATCAGTAAACACGAGTTCGAATCCCGCTGGCTGCAATGGTTTTTTTAGTTTTTCAAATTCATATAATTCGCATTACTAAATGTTTCAGAAACATTAGCAGCATTAAGCTATTTTTTACTTATTTTGTAGATCATGTTAAATACTCTTCAACCATAATTCGATCTAGCAAAAGTGTTTTCCTTGCAGCGCGTTTTCTGTATTAAAGACATTGAAAACATTTTCTTTGGTAACTGTTTTACGTACAGGTGAATTTTAAAAATGCAAAAATTATTTTAACTGGAACAAGACCGCCTATGTGGTGTGCTCAAAAGCGAGTAAAGACTGTCACATCGTCTTGTAATAATCAATATAATATTTAAAACGTGAAGCTTTTTCTGTCAGCACCTAGTATGAGCCTTGCAGCATACCGATTTCAATCATCTCTTTTTTAAAATAAAAGCTGCCATCGTGCAGGGCCGCAGAGGGGTCTTAAATTGGACAAATTCTAGCGGCAAGTGATTATAGCGAAAAATGCTATGTTAGTAGAACAAGTAAACTCTCGAAATCGGTCTGTGGTGTTCTGCTGATTGTTGCAATAGGCCACTGTACCAGCGATGAGCCCAGAGCAGTGAACGTAATTTATATGTAATATGTGCAATCAGTGAACCCGTTTTGACAATTGTTTAAAATTTAAGTTAGTTTGTCGCCACTACTGTATTACAGTTAGTTTCAACAATGCAAACAATTTTATAGTTAGAATAAGGCCACCTATGCAGAGGGTTAAAAAGCTATTAATTTTAATGCTTTGATTGATGTATGTGGGAATTGTAAAACAAACGCCGTTACAATCTGGTAGACTTATAACATTTCCTATGCAAACTGTACAAGATATAGACCATATTGGGAGCAAGTCGCATTATTTAGGCTAAAATCGTTAATATTACAAATTAATTTGTTTGTAAAATCGCCCACTTGGTTATTTATTATTATTTTTTTATTAGTATGAGAGGAATTCTTTTTTCGGTGCCATTTTGGCGCCCCTTGCCGCATGCGCCTGTAGGCGGGAGTCTACTAGGCCTATACCTAGTTACGTCCTTGTTGCCCGCCAGCCCTTACCGTAATTGCATAATTTTGAATCATACATCCCAACGGGCTTTTTCTTGGGTATGGTCCAAGCATTCGGGCGGCCTGCGACATAAGACGCAAGTCTTTGAGGTGGAATATTATATTTTTCACGTGCTAGCCGGCCGGATTCCTGCGTACAGCATCACCTTAAAACAGGGACGGCTCCAGTGGGATTTGAAATTCTCTCATAAGATAATTCGTGTTATTTCCTATTAATATTGGATACTTTTATATATGCTAGTTATGGTAATTGGTAAATGCTCACAGCCTTATGCAATAATACTCCTAGCATTAAACCACCGTTTGTATTAGAAATGAGGTCATGACTATGTATTCCAGGTGCTCTTTCATTTGATTTATTGTTTATATGTATGTGCATTTTACCCATTGTAAACAGATTGGCTTTTATTGGAGTGAACGTGTGAAGTATATAGTTTTACATTTCCAGCTGTGGTGGGTTGGCTACCGGAACCTTAAGTAGGGATTAAAAGTAAGGGTTCTCATGCAAACTGAGCTAGCTGGTAACCAACAGGGCAAATAATTATTTAAACATTAAGGCGTCCCGTTCTTGTTTCAATGCGACTTGTAATGGTATGTTCACGCACTTTAGGACCAAGAAAGTCACGTTACAGCTTCAGAAGCTTTTAGTAACAGCTACTAGAGTAACACACTAGACTGTAATTAGTAAGACTCATAAGATTTCCGTAAGAGCGTCTCGTTAAATACTATTATTCGTGTTTGCGCTTTGTACTATGTTTTGTGCTAACGGCTCTGACGAACACAATCCCTGACTAAAACAAGTATTTTGTAAAGAAAATTTGCAGTTTATTCGCTCACCCTCTGGACAGATGTAGCTGTAGCTCATGTG
Source organism: Agriotes lineatus (assembly GCA_940337035.1). Taxonomy (NCBI): domain Eukaryota; kingdom Metazoa; phylum Arthropoda; class Insecta; order Coleoptera; family Elateridae; genus Agriotes; species Agriotes lineatus. The sequence goes on from CALNHX010004349.1 coordinate 36,382, forward strand.
GATGCATCCACATCTTTATGTCTAAAACTAAGTATTGGCCGCGATATCCCAATTGTTTATTTTTGCATGATTCCCAAACTTGCATTGAAGGATGCTCTATGCAGTAATTAAAGTTTACACGGCATTTTATTGGTAGCAAGCCCACTTATTATTCCCAAAGTGCTAGTACTTGTTATGTAATCTATGGTTATTAATAATAACATGATATCATTAATATCAATAAGGGTTCTAGGTAAATAGACCGAATTCAATAGACCGAAAGGCAGTTGACCGAACTCAATTGACCGAAAAGCAATAGACCGAAACGTCACTAGACCGAAGCAGCAATAGACCGAAAATCACTTGGTCGAAAATATGTTACGGTTAAAGTATACATTCGGTAAATGTGCACATTAAATATCTCGAAAAATTACATTTATTAACAATAGCATCAATAGAAATATTTATTCACGACCGATTTCCGCAAACGAAGATAAATACGTCATTAGCAGGATTAACCCATCAGCAACTTTCTCCAGTTTGTGCGTAAATTCTTAGGTAGGATATATCTGTTAAGTATTGTATGATTTACTAGAATAAAGTTAAAATAGAATCAAAAACAAACAAAAAAAACTTCTAAACACGCCAGCAGTTTATGCTGCCAGTTCTAAGCCTGAATAAAGTGTGAAGGGAAGTTGATGCTATTAATGTTAATAAATGTAACCGTAATATATTTTCGACCAAGTGATTTTCGGTCTATTGCTGCTTCGGTCTAGTGACGTTTCGGTCTATTACTATTCGGTCAATTGAGTTCGGTCAACTGCTTTCGGTCTATTGAGTTCGGTCTACTCGCCGTGAGCGATCAATAAGGAATGCGGAAATAATTGTTATTCACGGTAATACCACAATTCTTATGTAAACCAAATCGGAATACGGTAAATAAAACACCAATAATAATAATTATTGGTAAATTTTTACTGTGAAAATAAAGATTACTACACCGCCAATTAATATACATAAAACTCCTATAATACTTTATTGGGTAAATATACTCGCAGAAATGCGGCGTTTTAAATATCGTTAAACATAAAATAACATCTCTTACAATATTAGGAATTACACAATTATTTAAAGAAATTCTGAAATCTTGCGTTTAATATACTTAGTAGGTTCCCGAATGAAAGCTGATGGTATTTACATCCTAATAACATTTGAGTAGACTGATGCAACGATCCGTTTCGTTTTTACAATCAATACAACTTTAGGTTGAAAATGCCAAAAGTGAATGTAAGTTTGAATTGTTTTCAGGCTTGGTGTTTAATCGGTTTTCGTAGTTAAACGTGGAGGCTATCCAGGAAACTTGTGTACTTTCGAGGTCAAATTATTGTAAAGCTTTTCCTGAAGTTTCCTGGAAATGATAATTTTCTTTGAACGGTACCTTGGATACCGAAATTAAAGGTTTATAAAAATTTAATTTTTAAAAATTAATGCAGTAAGTATATTAATAACAAAAGTAGCAAAGTGTAACAAGAAGTAATAAATTCGCTATACTGTATAAATAAAAAACAAATAATCAGTTTCAGATTAAGCAGGAAATTCAAAATGCTAAGGATATCGCAATGGGGAGAATATTTTCCACGTTGCAAGTGTCCATATATTGTGCTTTTTGACTGGCTTAAATTTGAACACCATAAATTTGAAGCATTTGCTTTAGATGAAGTTTGAGATCTTATAGGTTTATTCTAATAATTTTTAGTAAATGCCTCAGCTAGTTCGATGGATTTGTAGTGGCATTGGTAAGGTAGAAATCGAAGTACGTCGTGTCCATAGGTTCTTAAAAACTCCCCGACAACTTTTTTTTGGTGGTAGTGTTTTGAAATGGTTTTACAATTTCCAAAGGTTGCCTTCTGGTACTTTTATATTAAATGTTTTGTTTTTGTTTAACCAGTCGCTCAGTTTTTATTTTGAAGAAGAAGGCTTGGGTGCTTTGTCCAAAAGTATGGAGTGGTAAGGAGCATTATCCATGACGATAACACATTCTACTTCAAATTTACTTAATGCAGGAAGCAGTTGCTCAGAAACTCATTTTATAAATGTATTTCCGTTCAATGTTTTATGGTAATTCATATGTTCTATTTCATTATCTAAAATATATCCTGCATGCAATATTGTAAATATCGTCTCCCCATTTTTAGCACTTCTACGATTTTTCTGCATGTCTATATCATGTAGCCAAATTCGCAATTGAGTTCCACCTTGAAGGTAGGTAGGTATGGTTCTAAGAATGGATACTTTTAATACAACATAGATGGGGACTCCTTCAGGGCAGAAATTCAAAAGAACACTCTTTTTATTCAAGCCAATATTCCGGAAAGCGGTATCCCTTTATCAATGCATCTACAATAACATTTACAGTTGTAGAGAATTACAGAAAAAAAAACAATTGTGCTTTACTTACGAAAAAGTGAGGCTAGTACTTCAAAATTCAAGTTTACTAAGAGTAACTGCACAAATTGTCCAGTGTGAGTAGTTTCTCTTTTTCATGATAAGCGTATATTTTTCGTGATAGCCTTTCTTTTAAATAATGTATTTAATAATCGTCCATAATAAGTTTCTTTTTTCTATCTCCCTTATTAGCGTCTCCAAATGGTTAAATATATTCGAGTTGTTTAATATTTTTTTAAATATAATTTGTACTAATCAGTAATAATAGGACGAGAGGTGAAAATATTGCCGACAATAATTTTTGCGATTCAGATACGAGTTTCTGCTGCGACGAAAATAACGACGAGTGCTTGCACGAGTCGTTATTTTCTAAAGCAACAGAAACGGGACAATCAGAAGAGCAAAAATTGTCTGCAATATTTCGACCTAGAGTTCTATTCGTCTTGACAATTTAATTTTTCATTAAAAAATAGTTACAGAAAAAATTGTCGCTGAAATAAAGCTCCTCGAAATATTGTCACTACAATAATTGTTACAGAAAAAATTGTCGCTGAAATAAAGCTCCTCGAATTATTGTCACATATAATCTCATAAGAGCATTAATTCTTTCCGGAAATTTTTTGAGTGCAGTCCAACAACGTCGTATTAATTTGCCTGAGCGGGACGCGAGGGCAAATTAGGACGTTGTTGGAATGCACGAAAATAATTTCCGAATATGAATTAATGCTCGAATGCAGATTCGGTAAGAAAATCGTAACGCCACAAACCCTCACAGTTAGGTTGGTCTACCTACAAAAAATTTCTAAGAAATTTTTTTATTGTCTTGGTTACGGCTCGTGAACTAATTTTTCTATTGGTCATTAATGGGTGTCGTACGATTTTCGCTGAAATAAAGCTCTTCGAATTATTGTCACTAAAATAATCGTTCGAATGGTAGTTTATTTTTAAATTGAAGAATGCCATTGCTAATTTTACATTTTGAATAACTTTCCTTCATGACATTTTGACATATTTAGAACAAAAAAGGTACTTTACTTGAAAAAATCATGTTTTTACTTCCTTTTACGATAAATGAAGTATTAGATTCACCCCAAACATTCGAAATTGAGTTTTCAACATATCTTCACGTTTTAGAGTCTCCTGAGCCCAAAACACATAGCTTTTTTCATTGGTCTGTCTGTCTGTGTGTCTGCTTGTCTGTCTGTGTGTCGTCTGCTGTAAACAGAATATCTCAAAAACCAAAAGAGGTATGACGTTGAAACTTCATATTTAAGTTTTGTGTACTATGTAGATAAGACAGCAAGCTTTTGAAGAAAATGGCATAACCGGAAGTAGGTGTTTGATCTTGTAATTTTTCAGTTTTTTTCGATTTTGTCAAAAACTGATTTACCGATTTTTTTCAAATTTTATATTTTTATTAAATTTTTAATGTGTATTGTTGTGACATAGGTGATTTTCCAGTTGAATACCCCTAAAATGGTTTTTTTTTCTATTTTTTTTTTAACTCCTGGTTTAAATACAACACCAGGTATATTATTACATTTTTAAATTCAGCTTAAGATTCTAGAAAAAAATTGTCTCTTCAACAAACTATCTATTTTGTACCATTTTTGTAGAATTTGCAATTTTTGAAAATTTTTGACAAATGCTTAGAAATTTTTGGCTAATTATAAGATCACTGTAAAAGGAAGTTGTATGAGTGTATCACACCAGATTTTTTATCTACCGCTCGTGAGGGCTTATGAAGACCAATCCAACATTTTAGTATTAAGCTTTTCGACTCAGAATTGTACAAGTAATATCGCCACCTGAAGCTTTTGCGCCAATTTGTATACACCCTGTATACGTGATAATAGTTATTGTAATACTTAGTTATAACAGCTTTTTCCCTCGCTAGCAATAAAGTACGCGTAGCGATATCGCATGTTGATTCACGCAAATATTAGAAATCTAGGCGGCGGCTTACAGTCGTAAAAAAAGTATATTGTACAACACGTGTGAAATAGTATATTAAAATACAAGTTGCAGTGTTGCAGAAGGCACCTATTCATGCACGAATTTGAAATTCCGAAACGAGCCACATAGCGGCGAGTTGAGGAACGAATGAGTGCTTCAAGGACTTTCTGCAACGAGTGTTTTATACTATTTTTTCTATTTTGCCGCTTTATACCATTTCATAAATTAAAAAATAAAATGTTTTCTATTTTGCGTTTAGAATAACTCTATTCTAGCAGCCAAATGACGTCATTTCATAGCGACTTATTCTAATACTCAAATGACGTCAATTGAATGCTATAATAGAGTTATTCTAAATGCAAAATAGAAAAAGCACTTTTCAACACTATTATGTTCGCGCCTTAAAATATAAACAACACATTATGCGCACCACAGAAAATAGAAAGGAATATTGAAAACCATATTGACCGTATACTCGTCACTAGAAGACAATAACATATCCAACGCGTAATATCATACAGAAGAGCCAATGCCGACACTGGCAACTTTTTGTATGTGCAGCAGAGGCCACGTTTTCAACAAAATGAAAGAAATAACAACTAAGAATATTATTGGAGCGAACATGATGGGATCACTTTCGGAGATAAGCTAAAATAAAAGGGGAGAAGATATAAAGATATTTACAGCACTACAATTTAGATGGTAACCAGGACTGATGAAAGAACAGTCAGCCGATTGGAGTTCTTTGAAAACCAGACTCACAGGACGAACGAAGACGAAATAGAAATACCATATTCTAAAGTTTGTGTTTGATGTACTTACGCGTATTATATATTGTTATGATATTGGTACAGGGATCTAAAAATCAGATTAATAAGATTAAAAGAAAACAGTAATTGAAAATAATGGGGATGAATTTAGATGTAAAATGGATATTAAAAATTATTAAGATACATTTATAATAGAAAGAAAATAGAAATTACAATTTAATTTAATGAAGCTGATTGAGAAACAGGAGGGTTCTAACTTAATTTAATATCTAAAAGGAAAGTGGAAATGATGACAAATACTTTTTCGAAATATACTATAATAGTAACATAGTAGGTATTAATCAAATAATAAAGCTTTTATAATGTGTGGGACTAAAAACATAAGCTGGATCGCTAAGGAGATGTTATTATTGATATAGAAAATTTTGAAACGAAAAGCATGTAACCGAATTTTGTAATTGGAAATTAATAAATAAACTCTTTTAAAAGTTTTTAAAAGCATGTTTGGTGAATAGAAGGGTTAATATTTAAAATAAAATTGGCGTGGTGTACAAAGAATAAAATATAAAATGTTAAAATGATGGAAGCTATGCAGACTATATGGAGGAAGATAGAGAATGTGGTGGAAATACCAAACTAAAACAGTTATAATCTACAAAAGCAAATAAATGGAAAGGAATACTGAATTAAGTTTATTGTAAGATTACATTTTACATTTGCATCGATTGAATTGGATAACAAGGAACGATCTATAAGAGAAGAGGATGGCATGGAAGTCGTTGGCAGAGTGAGCATGTTTGTGGGGCTTGTCAAGTGTTATTTGGTGGCTTGTCTCTGGTCAGGATTCTTGGTGCTAAGCTGTAACGGACTTCAAATGAGTAGTTTGGATTGAATATTAAAGTAACCCAACTACGACTAAGGTCTATTTGGATCTGTACTTTGGTGAAGCTGTATATGCTGATTCCTGGGGCAAACTAGGTTTCTGTGTTAATTTGGATCCTTATTCTGGACTGGCAGTTTGGTTGTCAGTTGAGGCCTTCACCGTGGTTTTGAGTGGAGCAGTTGTGGTGTGATCAGTTGCAGAGTTAGACGAATTGGTTTCAGCAGAGGAGAATGCTAAGTTCAATAAAAGATAAATAAATCTAGGTATTAAATAAAAACTGAAAGAAGATATAAATTAAAGTGAATTAATTTTAATTAAGGAAGTACTTACTATTTGAGATTGTCGTATTTGTAATTTAAGTTTTTAAAAACTAGTTTGACGTACCATCTGACGTAAGTTTTGAAATGTCATAATTAAAATAGGAACATCAAATTTCAGAATAAGCATTATAGATAAAAAAGAATCCGCTCTGATTTTCAGTCAGGTGTATCTATTGGAGCTGGCAGAAAATAATTTTGAATATCCAAATTAAATAAATAGGGCAATTAAATTGATTAAAATTTAATTATAACATAACAAATATTCGTATACAAAGTGGAGCTAATCACCCTTACAATATTTATGTTTATAAACTTGTAAATATTAATAGCCATATAATACTAATAATTATTGTACTTGCATGCGGTGGTATTTTCTATTATACATAATAATGCTAGGTGCTAATTGTAATTAAATTGAGATGGATATTGTTATTAGATAAATAGTAATAATATACATTATTACAGTAATTTAATAGCTTTAATGAAGGGGGTGTGTAACATAAAAATAGCTGGTAATATATTATACGACTTTGACAAGCAAACTGCTCTAACGGCACGTGTCCGAAATTTGCCAAATTTTGGGATCATCGGCTAACACGGCACTTTTACTGAGCTGTCGATCAATTGAACATGCATTTCTGCGATACATACATTTTTCTGTAAGGGTTGCTATTTGAAATATGTTACGCACCTTAAATTCATATAAAAAAACCAACCAACTTGTAAGAATTATCTTGTTGTTTCTTAACTCTTACCAATTAGTTGCAATACGCAGGTTTCTAGTTTTGGTCTATTTGGAGCCACCTTTTAAATCAATCAAATCTTATCTACCCATCCAGGGGGCATTTCAGTAACCATAATTGGAATAAAAACAAAGGTGTTGGATGGTCCAAAAAGTACCTATATATGGAGAGGACCGGATCCATGATACATAATCGTAGAGCAGTTCGAGTGCAAGGACAGATAAGTGTTCAACATTTATTATTTAACCGTTAACATACAATTCATATTTCGTACTAATTAACTAAATTTAGTAAATCGCTAATCGCTATTACTATAAAATCAATGTTTCCTTGCACCAACAATTATATTAAATTCAATTTACCCCTCACCTGATTGTTTATTTAACCTACCACCTGCTTCCGTAAAATTAGCTACCGTGGCATATAAAATTAATATATTTTAGTGTTACACGTTTGAAGCATTACCACATGATATTCCTGATAGGCTACGTGTCTGTCAATGGGTTTTACGTGTGCTTAACAACAATCAAGATGTATGTAGGAAAACGTTTTTTGTCAAAAAAACTTGGTTTTATAAGCAAGGAGATCTTGATTCACAAAATTATTGGACATGGTATTGCGACTTGACACCGTGTGATTTGTTTATGGCCTTGCCCTTGCATCAAAAATTTAATATTTAGAACTCATTAATAATTTAGAAGAAGATGATAAATTATTGAGAATTTTGAATAAATAAATAATATGCCTCAGCTACGAAAAAAACTGAAAAATCACAAGAGTAAACACCATTCCTCCGGTTATGCGATTTTCTTCAAACGCTTGCTGTCGCATCTAGATAGTACACAAAACTTATATATGCAGTTTCAACGTCATACCTTTTTTCGTTTTTTGAGATATTCTGTTCACACATACATACATAGACACAGACTGACAGACAGACCCATGAACAAAAACATGTTTTTTTGGGTTCAGGGGACTGTAAAACGGTTAAAAACGCAATTTCGAATTTTTGGATTAAATCCAATACTTTCTTTATTGTAAAAGTAAAAATGTAAATAATATTTTTTATTTATAACCTCAATTTACCTTTCTGTGTTTTTTTAATAAGTAAAGATATGTACTGTGTTTCTTGTTTTCTCAAGCCATAGCCAACCCCAAATGTACTAGTTTCTGAACGCCCTTTACAAATACCAGGCGTATTTTTCTATATTTGCCTGAGGCGCCAAACAGGCTAGGGCCGGCCCTGGGTACTCCTAGATGTGCTAATATAGCCCAAATTGCTTCTCTATTAGTGGAATAAAAATACGATAATACAATAATTTTGAGTAAGTTTACATTATCTATATATATATGCCGGCACGGCCGAGTAACCTGTGTAATAGAATCCCACTAATTAAGTATACCATTTGGAAATAAAAAATGGCAACATATTTACGAAGAAAATGGCGGGGTTTCTTGCACTGTTCAAAAAGAATGAGAAACTGCATGCCCGCCATCCTCAAGCAGAATGTAGCGGCTATCGACAAGTTTTCTTATATAGTTTTCAAGATAAAAAAAATTTTCTCCTTAAATTCAAATTTTTTGGCCCGTTCTAAACGCTGTCTTTGTACCAATTCAACCAATACTATATCTTTTAAGACACGCGAGATCTACAATATTGGCAGTGCTATAAATTTAATATACACAGCACATTTTTTTTCAAAAATGAAGCTAAAAACAAGAAACTGTTATTTCCGTCAATTTTTTAATAATCTACTTAAGTAGTTATGTGGGATACCGGGATTAAGCCGGTTTTGTAAGATTCATTAATGCGACGCGAGCATACAAAAATGCCTTTCAATCGCTGAAATAAAGAGGTTAAAAGGCAAAGAAGGAATGTAGCAACGAATCTTCTCGCATTTTATAAGTTTCTCGGCGACTCTCAACCGGTTTTTCTAGTAAAATATCAAGCAATTAAGTAGCGTTAAGGTCGCGAACGACTAAGGTCAAGCCGCGGTTTTACTCCAAACCGGATATCCAGCCTAACCTTTTCAATTGCACCCGGTGTTTAAGATTCAAATTTAGACCAACTTGGCGTAATTCTCTAATTTACTTACCAGCTACCGTACTCTCCGTTGACACATTTTCTTGATTTGGCTTTAATTAGCACACACGAAAATTAAATTGCCAGACGCGGAGTGAATAGGATTTAAAATACAATAGTGTTTAAGTTATAAAGTAGAAACGACAGCAGTTTTCCCACGAAATTTACTACCAATGCCAATTTGCACGACAATGCCGGACTTTTGCATGAGATCGTCTCTTCGGGGCCGGCGATGACACAACACTGATTATGTACCTCCTCTTAAGAACCGCTTTCTGGTTTGTTGCAAAGAAGATGACCGTTTCCCGCTACTTTTTTTATCAGATAATCAGCATCCATGCAATGTTTGTATACAGAGTGAAGACATTTGGGAGGACAGATATGAAGCCTTGGATATTGCTCTCGTCAACCACAGCTATTACGGAAAAACTTATTTAAGTTACTGAATCATATATTTACAATGCGACACACTTAACGTAAAAGTTGTTTCTGTTAGCTTCATGAGACGTACAGTTACTTGCAGTCATTTTGAGAAATGAATCCACAATGGGAGCTCTAAAATAAAATACAGAGTGTAGATATGGCATAACCACATATTGCCGTGCCCAAAATATGACGATTTAGCTGAAGTTGTAGCACTTCATACTGGTATAAGTCGTATTTTGATATGGTATTGGCTATTATCGGTGGACTACCGGTGGATGAAGCACGGGTGTCACGACAGAGATCAGACAGTTAACTCGGTAATGCAAGGCCGATAACTTGTAATTATTGTTGAGGGACAAGGGTCCACTCGAATTTGAATCAGCTACCTAATAAGTAGCAGAAGAATTGAACCTGACATAAGACAAAGAAAGACAAGGTTAAAACCAAACTCAAACTTTATTTTAGAGATAGAGGTTCACTGACCTCACCGACTGACAGAGACAAATTCAATTCAATTTTCAGAGTTTACTCAGTTAGATTTATATAAATTATTAATATATTAATAATCAATTATTAATAAATCTAACCTATTGTCGTTTAGAGGACTATCCTTCGACTGTTTACATATTTTTTAAAGAAAAAACAAACATTTCAGTTTGCTAATTTAAACTTAAGATATTGCATGCTTATAGTAGTTTATCTAAAAAATAAAATAATATAAAATGTGCTTAAAATGCTAGGAGTTTGGGGGAAACGTGGTTAGGATGATCTGGAACTCCTCAGAAAACTCTTGCGCGTCGCCAAGAGAGACGGTTGGGGGATACTTTTTTGTCCTGGGCTTCCTGGTCTGGAAAGCTGGGGTCCTAAGGACGTTGTCAGTGTGGTGATAGTCATGTTGTATTGCTCGTTGCACGAATCGGCCGCGGAAATCGAAACGTCCGCCGTTCTATAGGGGTAATGCTGGCGCGATCGCTAACCTCGGCAGAGGATAAAACTAATTCAGGTGCAGCATGTTCCTGGCGACGGCTTTCCCCTTTGCCCTTAGCCTCTTCATACTGGGGCGAGGTAGAGTGCTGAAACATATAAAACGATAACAATAATAGGTAGGTGTAAAAAGGGGTGCGAGGGGGACAACCTCCAAAGCTGCCTAGGAGCACGGAGAGAGTACGTCTCTGAATAGAGTCGAGGCATCTTTGAATCTCGGGGAACCAACTCAAGGTGGAAGTGAAATTGAATCCCAAATACATGACGGAAGTCGAGAGCTCTAGCCTAGAGTTCCATAGTATCAGGGCGACGTTGTTGGGGTTCAGAATGGGTCTGATGTGGCGACGGGGATTTTTGAACAAGATGGCTTGGGTTTTGTTCAGATTGGGTTTGATTTTTCAACGTTGAAACCAGCGTTCGAGACTCAGAAGTGAGGGGTACAAAAGGTTGGGGGAGCCGGTTCTGGTGATGTTTTTTACCCAGATACGGTGTCGTCTGCGTGCTGCAAGAGTTGAACTCTTGGGTTGAGCTAGAGAGGGATGTCGGTGCAGAAGGCGATGAAGAATAGAGGGGCGAGAATCGAGCCTTGAGGAACCCCAGCTCTTGGAGAGAACGGCCTTGAAGTGATACCACGGACTGTGACCTGGTGCTGTCGGGAGGTAGGATAGCCGTTGATGATACAGACAAAAAAGAGACTGATATAGAGCTCCAAAAGTTTGGCCAACAGTCCATCATGCCAGACGGAGTTAAAAGCTCTCTCAATGTCCAGAATGACGGCAAGGAGGCATTGACCGGAGTTGACAGCCAAAGTGGCGTCAGCAGGGAGCTGGAGCAAAAGGTTGGTGGTGCTTATTTGAGGACAAAAACTGTATTGAAAGTCGGGGATAAAGTTGTAAGCCGCTAGAAATTGTCAAAGCCTGGAAGCAGTGACTTTATCAAAGGTTTTGCCCAAAACATTGAAAAGGGCGATTGGGCAACAGTATGGGGTGAGGTGGGGATCCTTATGAGGGGGTTGGCAGGTTTGGTTTAACCTTAACCTGCTAACAACGAATTTGACATAGACTTACAGTGGCACCAACATATTATTCATTAAACAAATATTTCATAGCCAAGCTTGATTTCCTTTTCGTTGCTCGCATGTTTGTTGGTATTCTGACTCTGTTTCTTTCTTTTGTTCTTCTTAGGTCTTTATTCTGTTAAACTGTTGGTCCACTTATTATCATTCGGGCTATGTGGCCTGCCCACAGAAGTTACTTTCGTTATTTGTCTTAGTGTTGTGCTTGATATGCTATCTTTTTTCGTTATTCCTAACAGGAGCTCCACAGGCCAGTCACTGATGCTTCTTGTAGTAATAAGGGAGTTGCCATCATGTCTGTTGTAGACTCATTTGCACTCTCTCCAAGTACTTTCCTCATTACGGACCAACCCAACTTTGTCTTAGCTGCCGTGAGTTCTGAACCGAACTGATAAATTATTTCGGTTAATAGTTAGAAATTTAAATTAACTTCTCTTTCAATTCCTGGAACCAACTACTTTTCGTCACAGGAAAAGTTTTCACAAATGTTAGTTTTATTCCAGACGTCCAATTCTTACTCAAATTTTCTGTTTAATCCGGTTAAATCAATCGTATGTTTTGAGTGCTATAAGGGTACTACTAAATATTGGTTATATGTAAGTAATCCCTTAATTAATTGAAGATAACATTATAATTTAGAACATCTAATCAAAATACGTGGTGAAGCTTCAAGACATTTTATTGGAAAGCTAATATAATCCGGGATAATAGTAGCAGCATTATATTTAGCTACAAAACCTCCATGATCTTTTCAATAATCCTTAAAATACTAATAACAATAATGATAACCATACAATAATAACAATAAATCATAACAATAACAAAAAGTAACAATGACAATAATAAAATAACGAAACACAACACTGAACATACGCTGCCACTGGTTGCACGAGTCTGGATAGTTGGTCTAGCGTCTCCTACTTCAGAGATGAAAGCTAAAAATAGAGAAGAATGGCAAGTTTATACATGTAAAGTAAAATAAATTATAAGCGACAGACAACTAGACAAGTGGAAGCGTATAAGCTTTGTTGATCTAAAAAGTAGGTGGGGTGAGCCGAATATAATTGACTGTCCCGACAATGTCTTCCAGTGACATGTAGTTATTTGTGTTACCAAACTTAAGAAAAACTTAAGTATGTTCGCAACTGCGGATGTGCGAAGTCAACATGCGACCGAGCACAAGAGTTTGCTGCACATACCGGACCAGCGTAGGTCGTAGAGGCATGTGAGCAGCAAGAGCAGCTTGCAGTTGCAGCTGCGGATGTGCGATGGTCGACATGTGACCGAGCACGATTGGCTGCTGCACGTACCGGACCAGCGTAGATCGTGGAGACACGTGGGCAGCGATAGCAGTTTGCAAACGCCACTGTGGATGTGCAAGGGTCAATAAGTGACCGAGCACAATGGTTTGCTGCACGTACCAAACCAGCGTAAGTCGTGGAGGAACGTGGGCAGCAAGAGCAGGTTGCGATTGCAACTCCGAAAGTTGCCGATAAACAAAAGTGCAAAACATGCAAGTGTGCATGGTTTGCATGCAGGTCCAATATAGCACATGCACCAAAGAAAGATGGCCATGGACTACATGCAAGAGAAAAGTAAATTTTCCAGAAGAAGGCTATGCATATCTCCTTGTGAATATACATCGTTTGCATGCAGATCCAATATCTGATGCACCAAAGAAAAATGGCGATTGATATATTTGGACAACATGCAAGGAAAGAAATGTTGCGGAAGCAGTCGGTGCATGTGTTTGATCAGCGTAGGCCATGAACGTGAATAAACACCGACAGCAAGCCGCGGAAGTAGTTGCTGCACGTATCCAGTCAGCACAGGCCTTGGAAGCGGTCGCTGCATCAATTGGGTCAACATAGGCAATGGATATTCGCAAGCGACGATAACAGAAAAAAGTTTTGCATGCAAACAGACATATTGTACATGCTACAGTAAATTGTGTGAAAATTAATCTTTGTTCGAGATTAAACGATATGAGTTATACTGTTATAGCTCATAACAGTGTTTCCATATATTGCGGTGACTTCTGTGCACGAGATAATTAATGTAATTAAAAATGTATAAATAAAATAAGTCACCACACAATATTTAGTTTTACTATTTGCTATGATCAAACTGACTGATTAACTTATTTTGTTGGGTACGCCAAATTGAGAATTATTCTTATGGTAGTTTGCCCTTGATATAATAACTTCGCTAGCTCATTTGAAAACAGAGACATGAAAAGAAAAACTCAAATTCGCGGGTCTGAGGTTCCTAAATTTGTAAGTTTAAAATTTTAACGGTACGCCACTGACAAAAGTGGACTGGGGATCCAAAAAGGGGCGTACTGCGCCGTCGCTATTCTGAAATGTCAAAATCTCGCACAAGAAATTCAAGTTACCTGTCAGCTCGCTTGTAAACTGAATTATCAAGCAATTAAATGAACAGATTTTTTACGGTAAGATTTTGAATAATTGCGCCTTCAAGTAGCGTCTTATCGTTCTATTGTTTTTCAGGCAAATCTATCATTGGTCCATTCTAAAAGGACGCTTAAAACTGCTTTTGTATACTGGGAACTCCAACTGACGATTTATTTCGCAAATTCTCGGAAAACACCTCGCCATGCACAGGAACTTTTATGATTTTCTTGTTCTCCAGGTCGTAATTAAGGTATGATGTGATTTTCATGCCAATCGCGCGGATAAAAATTTCATAATAAACTAACCTCACATCCGTAGGAGTTGCAACCCCTTTATGGTGATCTTGGCTGAAATCTGCGCCCCCGTACTGCTCGGACTGCTGGTGTGTTGGGACCTGGAGTGCGGCGCTGCCGGAACAATCTTGACACCCTAGGCCTTTCCACGATGCTGCAAATTGTTTCTGTGGGAGCTGGTCTCGTAACCGTTTCTGCCGAAGTCGCCTCGGAACGAAAAATAACTCAAGTGCGTGGAAAATCTTGCCTCCAATTGTGCTTATACACTGCAATTTGCTGATCACGATGGTGCTATTTTTATTTAAATATTTTTATGCCTTCTATTAAAATTCTTTATTTAAAGTCAGAGCAAAAATCAGGCAACTTTCACCAATTTATTCAAAACAATTGCCCCCTTTGTCGTTTTTGACAAAACACTGTCTACAAATTTAACTTCAGGAAGTTCAACCATGTACAATTACACAACTTATAAACTGAATTAACATATTTGGTAATTTAATTACAAAATTTCTTACATACTAAAATTATTGTCTTTTGAATTGTTCATTTCTCATCGTTTTAATGCGCCACTCACTTGATTTTATAACACTTAAATGCCCATTGTTTATCACTACACTGAATCGTTTTTTAATACACCAATATTGGCTCATTTCTTGCTATTTGAATTCCATCTAATTTCTTGCCACTGCAATCTCTTCAAATTCACAAGTCTTGTATTTGCATGTAATAAATGACTTGCCTGGCTTTTCTATGTTCTTTGCCTTATCTTTCTTGTCATTCTTATTCTAACCTTTATTCTAAAAATGTTCATTTCCTATTCATTCCCTAATGACTTGACTTTCTACGCTTCCTTTTTTAAGCTGTGTCTAACTTGAACTTTCTGTGCCAGTTCCTAATTAATTTAGATTCGGCTTCTACTTTGTCCAAATCTATTATATTATGCTTAAAATTATATTGCTAGACCCAATACACGGAATTTGAGTTTCCATATTTCTGTGCCTATTCAAATACAATCAATGTCATTGGCCATTTATACCAGTATTATTATGATTTGGCAATTTATGTGAATTTTCTGTGCTTTAGTGATTTGATTTGTTATTTGCTTGTACTGCAATCAGAGCTGATTTGAGGGCTAAATACCAGTGCAATATATTGAACCGTGGGCGGTGCAAGTGAATGCTTTAGGGAGACTGGAAGATCATTTGTCGTTGTTTGGAGAAGAAGTTTATTGCACTTGGTAGCATTATTTGCGAGATGTGTGCGCAAACGAGGTTGCCTTGAAAGCGCAGTAGCGCGAGCATTGTAAAATGTCAATTGGAAAAAACTACTATTCGAAGATTGTGAAGGAACTACATTGAGCAGCTGTCTAGCAAACGACAGGAGAGCCGCACAGAAGGCCCCATGGGAGTGCCAGAAACTACCTATTGATGTATAAGTATTATATGATATTTTGGTGAGGTAAAATGTAAGTGACATTTATGGGTTCATAAATGGGTATACTTAGTATTAATTAGATTGGTTGGTATGGTTTACTGCAGCAGAAAGCATCCGATGAGTGTGTCCAGCTGATTTCTGCTCGTTGTAGATGGCCAGGCAAATCGCTGCAGGAGGTCTATGACGTCTCAGGCGGCTGCATACCCTCGTTGCTTATGAACTTGGTTGTCCAGAGTGTAGGAGATGGTTCAGTTCGACGTTCGGGGTCACCAGAATGTAAGGGTATTACTAGATATTGATTATATGTAAGTAATACCTTAATTAATTGAAGATAACACTATAATTTAGAACACGAAATCAAAATGCGTAGTAAAGCTTCAAACACCTTCTTTTCACTACCTTCTTTGTAAGTGATCCATACACTGCCAAGTTTGAGGGATGTAGGCTGCATTTACAAAAATTGTTACATTTTCCATGACAATGGACAATGAAACTTGCTACCCTCGTTCGCTTCGCTCACTCAGCCATCAAACTGTCCTCGGGAGTGTAAATCTTACCTACATCCCTTGTAAAGTAATATACTATTATTGACTTGTTTACTATGTTGTGGTGTGATAGCCTTAGCAATAATAAGGCTACTAGGATCCCCAACAGTGAATTTCACCAGACTCCATTCCAGAGACTAATCAATGTGTCATTTCGTTTTCAGACCTTGCCTTAAATTCAAGATCGACCGCACATTTGTTCAAAATGTAGGACTACTGAGAGGCAGAATCAACTATCGCTTGTCTTCACCCTTTCTTCATTTTCTAATACCACCATCTGCGTTTGAAGAATCATAGCTTGTGAAGACGACAAATTCGACAAAGTACTATAAGTTTCAGACATCTCTTGTGATCCAAACTTTTTTTAGCACCACTGTGGTCTTTGTGTTTTAGGATGTCTGGATACATCAATACCAAGTGTTTTCCCTCCACAAACAACACATCTGATATTCAACTTACAAGATCTGGATCGATGAGATCCTTTGAAGCAGGTGAAGCATTGATTTCTTATTAGGTAAGGTTTTCAAAACAATATGTTTTTCATTGTCGTGGAATTTATCACAAAAGGCACAGTTTATATTTTTTACTTAATGCTAATTAGGCCGAAAAATTTTTCATAACTTTCATTTTAGTGTCACTTTATACTTGATGTTCTTAATTACAATAATTAAACTACTTTCTAGTCTTTTGTCTGTTATTAATCGTACTCCATCCGTAAGCTTTCCATCTTTCCCGCGAACTCGGAAACTACTCATTTTATCTTCGGTGCAAGCGCGGCGACGTCTTTCAAATCTTTCGGTTACCTTTTCCCCAATGTAACCGAGCGTGTCTGAGCTAGACCTCTGTGCTGCGCTATAGCATTTCAGAATCAGTGCTACTAAAATGCATTAATTATAAATTGCAACAAAACCTGAGAGTTATGCAACTTATTATACTTAGAAGAAATGCAGGTTGCATAATCATCACATAATAATAATTTTTAAACAGAGGGCTAATTTGGAAATTTTCAAAAAAAAAATAAAAGAGAAAAGCCGTTTCCTGTTTTGTAATAAAAACAAATTTGGTCCAGCGACGAATAAGTTGGATGTTCTTTCTCAGCTCATGGATTTATGAATTTGAGGCCCCCAATCTGTAAGATTACAATTAATCTAATTCTGCATTCAATTATATTGTAATGGTTTTTCAGGTGAATGGATTTAATACCTTGGCCATATTAATTATAGAAAAAGCAGTTACGATTTAACTGGTAGGTACATACATCAGTAATTATTATTTATTCTGATGGATGTTTCTTTCTTCAATTCCGCTTTTTGTTTCTCCTGCAATTCTTGATTGTCTTTTTGTTCTGAGTGCAGTGATTCGAGTTAGATAGGATGTACGGCGTTTCTGCGAAACATTTTGAGTGGCTAATATAGAATCGGCTATGATAGTAAACCAGAATTAAGTATTGTTGAGAATCCCAACGCACAAACCTAGCTTCATTATTTCTGCGACGAAAATGTTTTTCTTATACTTACTTATACTTTCTTATACTTTGGAGGTGTGAATTGTGTTATCCGATAGAACATTTAACGAAATGTATTAGCGATCAAAAATAGGTTAAGAGGATATAAAGAGCTCTTTAATTTATCTCACCTATGCGCATAGAATTGTAAAAAGAAAAAAACACTTTTGAGTTATATTTAAGTGAATAACTAGATCTCTAAATTAATATAAAAGTCAATTCAATATTTCCGTATAATGTGACATTTATAAATTGCTATCGTAACTAGATAATTATGTACATATTATTTACAAATTACAATTTAATAAAATTGTTGGCGCGCGATACTTCTTTATTAGTGTATACATAAAACCTTTATGCAAAAGTGAAATAAACGAAAATTTCACATTTATTATACCCGTATCGCAGCCGGGAATTGAGCTAGCCGGAGCTATGTGAGCCTTTTAAAGGCAGGTTGCTTATAGTTGGTACACATAAGTTGGCGCCCAATGTGGGGCTCGAGTAGACGATACAGTCACAGTTAAAATTAATGCTTCGCTCTTCATAAAAGTAAAGGTTCTTGGAATTAACAGTTATCGTTAGGCTGCATTATTTTCAAGCTAATATTTTCCTTAATTTGCATTCTCATTATTTCCAATATGATGAAGGTAAACTGCCTAGCTTCAGATGAATTCGACTGGAAGTCGATCACTCGTAACATAAATCCTGAAAATAGAAGTGTAGGTGAACGAAAAAAGGTTTGGTCGATATATTTATTGATTTAAGGACGTTAGTATCTCATTTATATATTTTAGTATTGGACATTTAATCCTTGCTGATTTTATTTTTACTTGATAGTTGGCTAGACTATTAAAGGGCGCCCTTGGAAATTTCGAATTCGATAAGGGAAAAACGACTTTATACAATATTCTAAAATCAATTGGTTATAAATACAACCATGTAAACGGGCGTAAAATTCTATGTGAACAGAAACACGTTGCATCCAACATTACTTATTTGAGGAAATTCTTGCGATACCAAAATTCTAGTGAAAATATAACATTCGTGTACCTGGACGAAACATGCGTTTATCAAAATGGATCCAGCGTCTTACAATGGGCACACGATTCTGAAATTAAAAGTAAAAGGTCTAAAATTAAATCGGAGGAAAAGCGTTTTACTGTTCTGCATGCGGGAACTAAATTTGGGATTTTGGAAGGGTGTGATCTTATTATTAACTTCAACTAATAACGATAGAGATTTTTCAAAATTGGGTGGTTAATCAATTACTTCCTGCTCTGAATAAAATTCCTGGTAAATGTATGGTAATCTAGGAAAATGCACCGTATCATTCTGTGCAGTTGAAAAAGTTACCCTGGATGAAGGATCAGATGCAGGATTGGTTGATTAAACACAATGTCAACGTTCAAGGCAAAATTACACACAAACATCTTTGGAGCTTAATTCAACCTTTTAGGAAAGACAATAACAAACATTACGTGACTCAAGATTTTTTGAAAGAGAATGGTTTTAGGTTCTTAGATTACCTCTGTACCATTGCCAATACAATGCTATTGAAATTGTATGGGGTTCTGTAAAACCTGCTTGTAGTAGGTTTCTTTTATAAATTCTCAGCTTTCATCCAAGGACAAGGTTAAGCATTTCTGGCTTGAAGATCCTTCAAATTGCACCTCCGACATGTGACAAGATTATTGTGATCATTGTGAAAAAATTATTTCGGAAGACTGGGCAAAACATATGGGAAATATTTAGTTTGAATACATTCCACCTTTCATTATTTCATTGGAGGAATCTGAGTCAGAATCAGGTATTGATAATGATTCAGATACTACCAATGAAACAATGGAATTGCAATAGGGGGTTTTTGGCATCAAAATTGTTGTTTTCGACATGAAAAATGGGTGCCTAAATTATCTGAGAATCCACACCACGCAACTCCCAAAGCTGATCCGTTTCCAGCCTAAACCAAGCTCAAGACGTTTCTCGTATGAAAATCTAAAGCTCCTTGAAGTTTAGATTAGCATACCGGCATCCATACCAACAAGAAATCTCATTAGCAGTCTCGTATTTCTTACATTTGCATTTATTTAAATGTTGAAGCGTTAGTTTATAAAGATTTACACCACCGTCAGCAACCTAGTATTACTATGTATTTATTATATAATTATAAATTAGTTATTATATAACTGCAGAAGAAGCCGGGTAGCGCAGTCGAGAAAGCACTAGGGTTGCATTTAGCAAGTCCTCGGTTCGAATCCCGCGGGGGCTGGACTTTTTCCGCACCCTTGGCGACTGGAATCGGGCTTGGTGAAACCATTTATAGTTGAGCACCAAATTAACTGTTCTCTACTTAGAATCACAGACCTAAGAGCTAGAGTAACATGGTCAACATATCACCAAGACACACACCTCGCACAATGGTTGCTGCGCAAGCACAAAAAGTGCGCTCCAACTTTGTAACCCTAATCCAAGTTGAGCGTTGTACCGCCAGACGCAAGAGTATAAAGCACCAACCTCTACACCGCAAGGCAAAATGAGGTTACAGATAATACATACATACAAATAAGTTATTATATAACTGCATACTGGAAAAAATACATAAATAAATTGTAATATTTATACACTGTGGTTTTTTTTTATCTCGTTAGAACACATACTACGTTCAGCGTTTTTTCATGAGTGTTTAACATTTTATAACATTTCAAATAAACTAAGTTCATAGTTACCACTACGGCAACTATGAAATTAGTTTATTTAAAATGTTATCAAAATGTTAAACACTCATGAAAAACGCTGGACATAATATGTGTTGTAACGCGATAAAAAAATCCACAGTGTATATTTTTTATACAATTTATAAATACATTAAGACACTACTTTCATTACACCACTATGGCTACTCAATAAAGTATGAAACGTATTCAGCATCAACAAGTTGTCTTTCATGAAATGTATCTTAACCAAGATTAAAAGTGGCACAAAATCCTAAACCAAATCTGGCAACTACGATTTGTACATTAACATAAAATTATCATTTTGTACTTCCCGCGAGGTATGAATGGTCCTCTACACCGAAAGGTAAAAGAGGCTATAGATTATGAATGAATGAATAAAATGGGCATAACCTAATTTTTGTTAATGACTGACAGCATATTTACAGGGCGAAATGTATCACCCTAACAGGACCTTCTATAGGGAAAATAACTATTGAACGGTTAATTCAAACACCAGATTTATAAAAAATCAAATTTTAATCTATTTTGCAGAAGTCATTAGTTAAAACATATAATAGTATATTAAAGTATGAGTGGATAACAAGGTCTTTAAGACACGCACGAGTTTTGGAGCACGACGGCGTAGCCGGAGTGCTCGAAATAGAGCAAATGTTTTAAAGACCAGTTGTTATCCACGAATACTTTACGCTATTTTTTATTATACCTGCAATACTGGAAATAAATTACGCACTAAAAACTTAGAAATAATTTTTGTCGTGATAAATCGATAATGCACAATAATATGGCGACTATAGTTACGAGAATTATTTACGTTTTTGTCTCGTCCACGTTCGTTGTTGCATTCAGTCGTTTCCTTGACAACCTTTAAAGCTCGATGAGCTTTAATCGTCTGTTCTCGCACGCTCAGGCGTGCTTTAAACGGCGATTCTAATGCAGGTATGATACAAAATAGCTAATTAAGGCAACTAGTGTTTTACAGAGGATTTAAAAATCGAGGTCGATCATGTTAAAATTCGAGCGAAGCGAGAATTTTATGATCGACCGAGATTTTTAAATTGTAAAACACGAGTTGGCTTCAATATTTTTTCTACAGCCGAGGAGTTTGTTAGCTTAAATGCCCTAGGGGCTTCGCCCCTCTCTAAAGCGGCCCTCGGAGCTCCACCCCTCTCCAAGGGGGCCCTCGGGACTCCGCTCCTCTCCAAGGGGGCCCTTGGGGCTCGGCCCCTCTCCAAGGGGGCCCTCAGGGCTCGGCCCCTCTCCAAGGGGGCTCTTGCAGCTCCATCCCCCTCCAAGGGTGCCCTCAGGGCTCCGCCCCTCTCCAAGGGGGCCATCGGGCTCCGCCCCTCTCTAAGGGGGCCATCGGGGTTCGGCCCCTTTCCAAGGGGGCCCTCAGGGCTCGGCCCCTCTCCAAGGGGGCTCTTGGAGCTCCACCCCTCTCCAAGGGGGCCCTCGGGGCTCCGCCCCTCTCCAAAGGGGTCATTGGGCTCCGCCCCTCTCCAATCGGGCACTCGGTGCTCCGCATACAAATCGGTCCGATATAATAACTGTACTTTTAATCTTCACAAATAAGGTTTTATAACCTCTTAATGTACTCCGTGCTTTAAATGGAATGGCGTGTTTTATAGACAACATAAAGCACGCCGCATATGACCCTTGGAAACAGTTTAAAATCACGGCTATAGAAAATAGCAATTTTTCTACAGCCGAGGAGTTTGTTAGCTTAAATACCCTTGGGGCTTCGCCCCTCTCCAAAGCGGCCCTCGGGGCTTCACCCCTCTCCAAGGGGGCCCTCGGGACTCCTCTCCTCTCCAAGGGGGCCCTTGGGGCTCGGCCCCTCTCTAAGGGAGCCCTCGGGGGGCTCTTGCAGCTCCACCCCTCTCCAAGGGTGCCCTCGGGGCTCCGCCCCTCTTCAAGGGGGCCACCGGGCTCCGCCCCTCTCCAAGGGGGCCATTGGGGCTCGACCCCTCACCAAGGGGGCCCTCAGGGCTCGGCCCCTCTCCAAGGGGGCTCTTGGAGCTCCACCCCTCTCCAACGGGGCCCTCGGGGCTCCGCCCCTCTCCAAAGGGGCCATCGGGCTGCGCCCCTCTCCAATCGGGCACTCGGGGCTCCGCATACAAATCGGTCCGATATAATAACTGTACTTTTAATCTTCACAAATAAGGTTTTATAAACTCTTAATGTACTCCGTGCTTTAAATGGAATGGCGTGTTTTATAGACAACATAAAGCACGCCGCATATGACCCTTGGAAACAGTTTAAAATCACGGCTATAGAAAATAGCTATTTTTCTACAGCCGAGGAGTTTGTTAGCTTAAATACCCTTGGGGCTTCGCCCCTCTCCAAAGCGGCCCTCGGGGCTTCACCCCTTTCCAAGGGGGCCCTCGGGACTCCTCTCCTCTCCAAGGGGGCCCTTGGGGCTCGGCCCCTCTCTAAGGGAGCCCTCGGGGGGCTCTTGCAGCTCCACCCCTCTCCAAGGGTGCCCTCGGGGCTCCGCCCCTCTTCAAGGGGGCCACCGGGCTCCGCCCCTCTCCAAGGGGGCCATTGGGGCTCGACCCCTCACCAAGGGGGCCCTCAGGGCTCGGCCCCTCTCCAAGGGGGCTCTTGGAGCTCCACCCCTCTCCAACGGGGCCCTCGGGGCTCCGCCCCTCTCCAAAGGGGCCATCGGGCTGCGCCCCTCTCCAATCGGGCACTCGGGGCTCCGCATACAAATCGGTCCGATATAATAACTGTACTTTTAATCTTCACAAATAAGGTTTTATAAACTCTTAAAGTACTCCGTGCTTTAAATAGAATGGCGTGTTTTATAGACAACATAAAGCACGCCGCATATGACCCTTGGAAACAGTTTAAAATCACGGCTGTAGAAAAAATCAATAAGTTTATATACCGGGTGACTATAAATGATTGTGATTTTTTTCTTAGGTTGGCACTGTTTATGTTGGTGGCACTGTAAGTCTATGTCAAATTCGAGGTTAGCAAGTTATGTTTTGCGTCAGTTTTGACACAGAATGACGCAAAACCTAACCTCTAAACATTGAATTTGACATAGACTTACAGTGCCAACAACATAAACAGTGCCAACCTTAGAAAAAAATCACAATCATTAAGAATGTTCAAACCACCGAGTGACCATTAATGGTTGTGATTTTTTTCTTAGGTTGGCACTGTTTATGTTGGTGGCACTGTAAGTCTATGTCAAATTAGGTTAGGTTTAACGTCAGTTTGTGTCAAAACTGACGGAAAATCATATATTTAATAATACTATATTGCTAGCGCGTGTAAGTGGGGAGGTCACAACGTAAGTGAGACAGATAACCAACTCTTCTACACACTTGGTGAGCTGTGCACAAGCGTCGAGCAGCGCGGTGGGGAAGTAAACCTCATGGTCAAGTTTAAAATTTGCTTCTAAAAGCGGCTTCGAATTCTCAGGCATGCGCACGAGACGCGTAGTGTTCAGAGTGAGACTATATCGGCGCCGTAATGTTTTCGCCCGTACACAGATCCTACTAGCACTACAGACAGATCAATAAAAGAAACCAATTAGGGCAGGCTGTGAAATGTATTATACGTTTGGCAGTACTGAAGTGTATTGTCAGTCTATGTCAAATTCGAGATTTGCAGGTTAAGTTTTACGTCAGTCTGTGTCAAACAACAAACAAAACCTAATCTAATAATCTGGAATTTGACATAGACTGACAATACACTTCAGTACTGCCCAACGTATAACACATATCACAGCCTGCCCTAATTGTTTTTTTTAATTGATCGGTCTGTATACAGGCCATTCACTAAACACAAAAACATTTAAATTTTTTTGAAGTTGGCATATACGTAAAATTTTTGTGCTAGAGATTCTTTATTTTGTTTTGTAAAGGTTTCCACACCTGCATAAAGGTGACTTTGAATTTAAAAATGACAATAAATCTCATTATTTCAGTGTCAAAGTACATATTATTCTGGAAATTCTTGCCTGAACTTTTATAAAATGTAATAAAAATACCAATTAATAAATGCTACATCAATAGTATCCAACACTGTATTTGTTTAACATCCTTAAAAGTAGTTATGACAGATGCTAGTTAAATGTCACACTCTATAACCTATTTGTTCTAGTAACTTTATGTAAGTACATTCCTAGTAGTCCATTTTCTAAACGCTAAAAATTCGCCAAAGTTCTAACTTCGTTGACTCAAAACCGATTTTGAAGATTTTTTTTTATTATTTCGGAAAAAGTTTATAGAAAAATTCCCCATGGGTGAGAAAGTGTGCTTTTTATTTTTTCAATTGTTATTAACATACAAGGTTTTTAATATACTCTTAATTAAAAAATGCGTAACTATTTTATTTATTTAAACAATTTCCTGAAATTTGATAACATAAGGTTTTTGGGTCGCAGATTACGAATTTGGCCTCAAAATGGGTCTAAAAACAAAATGGCGTCGAAGGTGTAATTTTTTATTTTATTTTTTTAAATTTTTATTAGATGTCTGGGAGTTTTTGGGGTGGCGGATTACGAATTTGACCTTAAAACTCAACTAAAATAAAAAGAGGCCGACCAAAATGGCGGAAAGGGGTCAATTTTTTTTAATTTTTGATACCTATACCTAGGGGTTTTTGGGTCGCTCATCTCAAATGGTGTGTGAAAAATGGTGGAAACAAATGATAGAAGAGTTAAATGAGTATTAAAGATATTATATTTTAATTGATTTATTAAAATTAACTCAAGATACATTTAAAAACAAGAAAAAAATTATTTAGCTTTAGTTTCTTTTTCCTCTACTTCCATTTACACTGCCGGTCGTGAATTAAGGCAACTAGTTCCGCCACATTCACAGCAAGCCGCCGAGCCTAAAGGCCACTTTTCCTACACCCACAAGCTGGCCCGCAACTAGTTTTGTAGTTGCAAAAAAAATAAAGATGTTTTGTGGAGCTGGTTCTTGTGTCATTAGGATTGGAAAACACTTTCCTTTATCATATTTCGAACCCCAATCTTCCCTTGAAATATCTTGGTTTTCCAGGCACAACTGTGTTTGCAAATACACGCGTTTTAAATGTTGTTCTGCTGAATCCATCGTAGGGCATCATGATGCTAAATTAACGCTACTTTTTTTAGTAGATGCCTTAATAAAAGAACAAACCTAAAATTAAAAATGGTTTCTTTGCACCATACATTGCAAGCATACATTTTATACCAACATTTTTTTATCTAAATTTTTGCAATCTCTTGTAAATCACTGCTATTTTCAAATATTTTGGCAAATGTATTCTTTCCTGAACATGGCCATTGCTTCATTTACTAGGATTTATCCATGTGGATCTTTAACAAGGTGCCGGTCCTATTCGTCTTCCTCATCCTTATATGTCTTCAATATATTAAACTAGATTCAAAAGCCATGATCTGCACCTTGACACCAAAACTCGAATGCCAAGATGCTACATTTTTCCCATCTTGCTCTATTGGGTCGAGTCCTGGACATTTAACGAAACAATCACAAAAAAATCGAAGCCTTTGAAATGTGGCTATACCGGAGAATATTGCGGATATTATGGAAAGACCGTGTAATAAATATTAAAGTTCTGGAGAGAATGAAAAAAAAAGTAAAGAGATCATGGACAACATCAAAATACGCAAACTCCAATACCTCGGACATATAATGACGAATGAGAATAAGTACACCCTACTACAATCTATTATACAAAGTAAGATATATGACAAACGTGGACCAGGACACAGAAGAGTATTTTGGTTGCAAAACCTAAGGGCGTGGTATGGGAAATCATCCAATGAGTTATCTAGAATTGCAATCAATAAAGTGAAGATAGCCGTGTTGATCGCAAACATACGAAATCGGATAAGCACCTGAACAACAAGAAGAAGAAGATTCTTTCTTCTGTTAAAACATGATGAAGTTGTGTTACATCCAGTTAAAGCATGTACAGAACAAACATGCTCACTACAATTGGGATGCGCAAATTGCAGGCTTTTAGAAGAAGATATTTTTTTTATTTTTTTATTTTTGGCAGGTTTAAAATATATATATCTTTATCAGGAGAAACTAAAGCTGTAGTAAAGTAACAGGTCTATATTCTCTGATACTACGACTACGTTTTTATTTGATGCATTGAGAGTTGTTGTAACTATTAACCGATCAGCATCACTTTCAGCTTGAAAGCAGGGATATTATTTGCAGCTAAAGTTTCTTTTGAAAAATCAATAAAACGACATGAAAGACATTTGCCAGAATTTTTTCTTGATACAACTTTAAAAACCTGTCTCTTTCATATCGAATATCTCGTGCAGTTTTCGTTTTTAGACATCGGTCTCTTTCAGCACATTTTATTGTATGTTTCTGATAATCGACAAAAACACTTGCTTTTTTCCATAATTACGTACAATAAAATTAATATACTTATCTAAAATTGCATCATACTGTTGAACAAGTTGCCATTTGTTTTTATGTAATAACATTCTTCCGTCCGTCACAAACAGAAAAATCTATTAATTCAGTAATATATTTTCGAAATTCTACAAAGAGGTTGTAGAAAACACATTGTTAGGCGTTGGAATTTATACGTATGTATTCGTATGTTATATTTAAATCTATTTAAATTTGAGTTCATTTAACAATTTGGAATTTTATTTGTATATAACGTTTATTAAATAATAATAATAATATTCGTACAGAATAAAAATTAATCTTTTAATGCTATATTTATAATTACTGAGTAATTCAGAAATAAAGCTATTTTGCCGCTTTAAAGACGTTATTTTTAATTTTTGATAATTTTTAACATAAAATTTGAGATCAGCGACGCAAAAAACCCTATACAGATAAGAAATAAAGTTCGAATAAAAAAATACGCTTTTTCGCCATCTTGGATCCGCCATTTTGTGTTTTAGTTGAGTTTTAATGTCAAATTCGTAATTAGCGACCCCAAAAACCCCTAGACATCTAATAAAAATTAAAAAAATAAAATAAAAAATTAGACCCTTGACGCCATTTTGTAGACGCCATTTTGTAGACGCCATTTTGTAGACGCTATTTTTGTTTTTAGACCAACTTTGAAGTCAGATTCGTAATCTGTGAACCCCAAAACCTTACGTTATCAAATGTCAGGCAATGGTTTGAATTAATAAAGAAGTTATAATATTTTTAAATTAAGAATATATTAAAAAACACTTATTTGTTAATAAAAATTGAAAAAAATAAAAAGCACACCTTCTCACCTATGGGGAACTTTTCTATAAACTTTTTCCGAAATAATAAAAAAAAAATTTCAAAATCGGTTTTGAGTCAACGAAGTTAGAACTTTTTTCCTTTAGTAAATGGACTATAGATAAAAGATGAATTTTGGAAGAACACCCATGAAATTTTAGAATTCAAAAGCCACTTTGTGTTTTTATGTTTAGTGAACAGACTATAAATATATATGCTGAAAACCTAACCTGCTAACCTCGAATTTGACATAGACTTACAGTGCCACCAACATAAACAGTGCCAACCGAAGAAAAAAAATCATAACCATTTATGGTCACTCGGTAGATAAATCATCAAATCGATGTAGTCGTTGTGTAACTCTTTCGATGTAGGCAAAAGCTTCACTTTCGATGTAAAATTTGAAGGTTTAAAAACATTTTCAAATATTAACGTTAGAATGGATTGACATTACAGTTTTGATTTTTTATTCTAAAAATTCCATACTCGATGCCAAAAGAACAGTGCTAGTTCATATTTTGATAAATATAAAGTTAGCAAACACTGTTGTTAATGCTGCAACCATTAAATATATTATGGCTGCAACTAACGCAAGAAAATATAAATAACACTTTAGGTAAGTGCAAGTTGTTCACAGGATCAGTTTAATTCGTCTGCATATTTCAGAATCTGTGGAACAAATGTTTATACATTTCTATGCTGATTGGTGTGAACCACGGTTTACACCGTGGTGTGAACCCAGTATTTGATGATGCCACTGTAAAAATTCAGGAGTTTTCTGAGCTTGGCCAGGTTGTTATGGCAAAAGTAGACTGCAATAAAGAAGTATCACTAGCAATCAGACTTCTATAACCAAATTTACTACAGTAAAAATTGTAAGAAACATGTTTACACGTTTACAAGATGAGTATAAAGGGGAATGCACATTAGATGCATTTGTTAACTTCATCGTAGAGGAATTAGGAAACGCCACTGAAGGACTTATATGATTATTCTAGTCCATTGGAGTTGAATGGTAGTGCTGTTGCTGGTAAAAAGCTTTAGAGCGTGAAGTGAATAGTTTTTGAGGCGCTAATTTTAGGCTATTTTGAAGACATATTAAAACTGGAATATAATGTCTTCAGACATGTTGCGATGCATCTTAAAGCTGGCTGTCAATTTTATGTTAAATTTGGGAATGATTCAAAACCAGTGGTAGGTTTTTATCCAGACAAAACTAGAAAGAGTGAAACTTACACGGGCGATCTATGTAATTTTAATGAACTGCATAGCTGGTTATCTGAAATGTGCAAGCCTTTAGTAAGAAAAATTATTTTTGAAAACATGGGGACATTTGAAAGAAAGGAAAACGTTTACTGGTACTGTCTTTCATAATGATGAACTTGTAACCGCTACGGCTACAGCGATTAGGACTCTGTCGTGAGCATTCTGGTGACTTGTGTATCCCAGTTTGTTACTAAAGATGCTATTACTCTGCGGGCAGAAGAGGTCACCACTTTCGTTGTAGATGTAAATTGTAACTCTTGTTTGTCTCTGTTTTAACCGTTCACGTTTGGTGTCGTGTTCGATTAACCGTCTTTGTTCAAAGTCTCTTATATTTACATTGATTTGTTGTCTCAAGAGGTTATGGTTTTGTGCACTTTGTTCATATGTTTTAGGAGACAAATCACATTTGCACATGTTGTCTTTCAGCTTGTCCTATCTGAGTTTTCGCCCACCTGCATTCCTTTTACCATAAAGTAAGTACAATACCTGTTTGGGTAGTCGTTGGTTCTCCATTCTCTGGACATGTCCACTCCATTGTAGCTGTGCCCCAATCAGCAGAGACCAAGGACACCGGCTTTTTGAAGAACATGATTCATTTTAGCAATGTGTGTCTGCACACACCAAGTTTTAGCCCCACACAGAAGTGTAGGTATTACGACGACCTGGTAGACTGTATTTTCATTGTAATGGTTACATTGTGTGATTTAAATAATTTATGATTTAATCTGGCAAAGGCAAATGATGCTTGTGCGATACACCTGTCTTATCTCTATATCAAGCCTGTTGCTGGAGGTTAAAATACTACCAAGGTATTTAAAACTATCAACCTGGTTTAGCTGAGTTCCATCATTTTGAATGTTCATGTCATCAGTAATGTTATTAAAGAGTCATTGCATAATTTCAGTTTTATCATAGTTTATTTTTAGCTTAAATGACATACAGAAGTAGTTCAGTCTTATAATGCTCTCCTGCAAGACTGGTAGTGAATCAGCTACTATGTCATCAGTAAACAGAATTTGAGTGAGCCTAGCAAGTTGAACCCTTGTAAAAGCTCGCAGCCTGGATAGGTTGAACAGTCCACCTTTGTAGCGATATTTGATATGAACTACTTCCAAGGCCTTTTCCACGAAGCACATGAGCAATGGTCGGTACTGCTACACACTTTTCTCCTGTAGTTGGGGCATGGTGAATATTGCGTCGCATGTACCACAGTTTGCTCGAAATCCACACTGAGATTTGTTCTGCCATCTGCTAAAATCAGTTTACCAAAAGTGTAGCCAAGATTTTGCCAGCAGCATCCAGAAGTGATATTCCCCTATAAGAATTGCACTCAGATGTACTTTCCTTGCCCTTATAAAGAGTACGTATTGTGGACAATTTGAATTCCTTCGGAATTTTGTGCAGTTATCCACATTTGGCATATAAAGTTATATATTTTCTCTTGTAGAAAACCCCCACCTTCTTTAAAGATCTCTGGAGGAAGTCCATCTACGCCAGGTGATTTTCCATTTTTAAGTTGAGTGATGGCTTACGTAATCTCATATGTTGGAGGATCATCAAGCTCGACCCCTTATTCTCTTTCAGTCAAGCCATTTATGCAGTCCATGTCTGTTATGTTGTGTGAGTTCAAAAGCAAACTATAGTGTTCCATCCAGCTTGCTAAGATTTCCTGTTTATCCTTGAGGCGTGTACCATGTAGAGTGTTAATAGGCACAACTTTGCGCCTAATAGGTCCATACACCTGGCTTAATGTCTTGCAGAATAGCCCCATTTGGTGAGTGTCAACCAAAAGTTGTAGTTCGGATGCCCGTTCCTGCCACCAAGTATCTTTAGTCCTGTGAGTTAGATTTCTTAGGTTTGAATGTGTAATATCTACCTCTTGCTTTAATATAGGGCATGGTATAAAGAATACAAGGTGAAATGTTCCACAGAATGGAGGTATTGTAAGTGGAGCCTCCAAAAATCGCGTATAAAATGTTTTTGTGTACTGAACAAGAACAAGAACCATTTTGATTTATTATAGAATTATCCCAAACTATTTGTTTTTAAAATGCTCTGACTCGTGTTATACGTTTGGCAGTACTGAAGTGTATTGTTGCTGACGTCTATGTCAAATTCGAGGTTAAATTTTGTGTCAGACTAACGAAAAACATAACCTGCTTACCTCGAATTTGATATTAACTTAGTGCCAGCAACAATATACTTGAGTGCTGCCATGATGGATTTCCTGAGTAGGGGCATTGGGGATTGGTTGACTTCTCCCCTCTACTTTCTGAACAACCGCACCTCTGGGAACGTTTCACCTTGTATTCTTTACACCTTGGTCTAGGGCAGGGGTGGCGAACCTTTATTCATCTACGTGCCATTTTTTTCTAAAAAAATGTTTAATGAGGCCATGACGTGCCACCAAACAATCTTATTAATAATTAATGAGGAAAAAATGAAACTAAATACTATCAACTTAAAACTCGTTATTTGCAACCGAAAATATACACTTTGTACAGCAATAGTAACGTTATGTTTATTTAAATGAAAGAAGAAAATAGTGCAACTTCTGCTGTTGCAAATTAGATTCTAAGTAACTTATACTAGCTTCATACTTTGCTACTTTTAGCAGAATGCAAGCTGACAAACGGCTTCTAAGCGAGTCTTAATGTTATTCATATGTGAAAATAATGACTCACAGGCATAGGTAGATGAAAATATTGTTAAGATAGCAAAAGCCAGCTTCTTCAGACAGCTAAATGTGTCTGGAATTGAATTCCACATTTCCATAATTTTGATATTGGCATTTTTACTCATATTACCTGATACAGATAGTCTTTCTATTTCATTTAATTCCAACTCTTTCTTTGTTTCGATACATTTTTGAATCCATATTGAACTAGACTGGAAATCAATCAGCTGCATTTCAATTTCTTCAATTTCCAACCAATCAAATTTGGCCAAGTTCAGTTTATCAAGTGAAGTCACATCAGGATCCATAATAAACTTCAGTATTTTCGATAATTCTTTCAACTGAGAAAATCTCGATAAAAATTCTTTGATCGAAGAATTAATTACCGGATTAAACTCTTCAGTGACTTTTTTTGTGTAAATCCAAATTGGGAAATACTTGTAGTTTTTGGTAACAATATCGTTACTAAATCTGGCAATTTAGCCTCGAAAGCACGAATGAGATCTATCATAACAATAATCGTTTTATTTCTTGAAGCTTCATGTTCAATTCATTGTTAAATATAAATTGTTTCAATTAGGTACCTAAATTCCATAATTAATTTCGTGCCCAAATTATTTTGTCGAGTGCCATCAACGGCACGCGTGCCATTGGTTCGCCACCCCTGGTCTAGGGCATTGCTCATTGTTCTCCCATCTCTCACGATTTGAGAGCTTGCACGAGCTGATCGTTATTTTTGTTAATCCACTCCTAGTGTTGTCTTACCTCAAGGCCTAAACAATTTTGGGCTGCATCGTATAATCTTTTGAGGAATTCGCCCCATTCAGCTGTAGAAGTTAGTTCCTTTGTTTTTTCGCAGTATGTTGGACATTTTCTTGAAAATTATTACGCACTTCTGGAATCTTAAGTTTTTTTTATATCTAGTCTTATCAGCGGTGGTTTTTGACTTCGTTTCGGTTTGGCTACATGGAGCTGCATGTTGAATACAAGTACAGTCACTATATAATCACAGTGTGGTCATACGGTGGTCATGTTTTCTATTGGTTGAAGGCAAAAGTTACCCAAGTTATAAAAAGTTACTAGTGTCAAAATAAGACATTGGTATTTTATAACTTGTCAAAAGTTTGAGTGGACATATCACGTGATGAAATCTGCTATTATTTTTTCCGCGGCCGTGAGTTTTCCAAATTATAGTTTGTTTCTACGGAAAAGAATCATATTTTGAAGTTTTTCGCAAATTAGTTATTTATGATATTCAGAACAGTATTAACATCAAACAAACCAGATCATTTAACAGAGAAATAAATATTTTTCAAAAAACAAAAAAAACATTGTAATACATTATTGTGATTACTTCTAAATAATTGGATGCAATTTACTCTAATGAGGAAAGGGTGTTCATTATTAAAACTTTTTATGCTGGCAATAGCTTACGCAGAGTTAGAGACTTATTCTCGATACAACTTCAAGATAGCCCCATTCCAAAAATTGCGACAATATTTTAAATGATCTCTTTTTGTTGTTCATCGTGCTTCAAAATATTCAATACTTTGCCCAATGACACCTATAAAACATGCATCGGGAAAACTCCAGTATAGCCCACTGACACATTTTGACATTTACGAAATATGTGCATAAAGGAACTGTTATGCCAGTGGTGAAACTGGATTTTAAACTATGGATAGGAGAAATACTCATTGGGAAATTCAATATTATATACGACGATTGGACTAACTGCTTTTTTTACGGTAATGCACAGGCATTTTTGTACTAAGTACACACAAATTAAACTGCAGCTAACCTAAATTCGCACCTTGACGCCAGCCAAGATTGGGTCTGGCATGAGACTCCCGTGTTGTGCCTCCATTGTCTGAACATTTGTAGAACCTCCGACAAACTAAGAATCACATTATCACGCGCATGCGCCTAAGCACCAGTGGGCTATATTGGGGTTTAGCCCATGTATCTAATATAAGTTAGATGCTAATAAAGCATATTAAATTACTGAGAAGATTTCTACAAATGATGCTATATCATTTGTGTTTTGGATTTGAACTTTCCAATTTCCATTAATTGTAATAAATTGATGACACCTTATGACTCATACTTCTTCAACATTTAAATCCCTTTGTCGTATTTTATTGTATTTGAGAGATGAGTCATTCTGAACAACAATCTTTCACTTCAGCAAATGAATTGTCAAATTTTATTTTGACTTTAGTAATTTTTTGTTACCAAATGTCCCTTACACCGTTAAAAAAATTCAATTTTTTTATTACATCACCATGGTTTTCCGCAATAGTATATTACAGCCCGAGATGGGAAGTGTTTCATTACTGTCGAGAGATTAGTTAGCTGATTGAGACGCGAAGCGTCGAAATCAGCTATTATCCCGTCCACGGCCACGACGGTGCCGCAGATCTCCCGTATTACGATGGGAAGATGTTTAGAACGGTGAGTACAATCCTGTAGTAAAACAGATATTAAATGCAATCTTAAAGGGGCCTTGGAGGTCGGCTACGTGCCGGCCTTTAATAACATGAAATTTGATACGCTCGGGCTGGGCAAATTTTATGTTGGTCGGCTGATTTAATTATTATTACGAAATCGACATATGAAACGGCCTGGTTGTTAAACCCTCGTTTCGAATATGTCTTCCAGGAAATTTTGATATAATTATTAGTTCAGGATTTTAACAGGTATTAGTGTAATCAGCGAAACGGCTTCCCCACTCGTGGAGCTTCGCTTCAGAAAACTGATTCTTCAGGAAATGGGCTTAATTAAATGCTAGCTAGGAACACGGTCTCCATGAGCGGAGGCATCGGTTCAACTGTAGCTACAGGAAAATACTAAAGGAGATCGGGATCCGAAGTATTGACGGGAAAAGGTTCTTTAAACGGTCGGGCAGGAACAGGAAGGGAATGAAGGGAGGGAATGAATGCGAATGAATGTCTATGAAGGAAGTGCCCCTGAATGCCTCGCGAAGCAGCTTTTTATGGGCTCCTCTTCGTGCTTCGTGCGTCTAGCAACCACTTCGGGCATTCTAAGTGGGAGAGCAGCGCAATACGTGGAGCGGGAATCTCTTGATGACGTATTGGCAGCGCGGGCGAAAAATTGAAACGCGTAACGTAGAAATCGCTAGGGGAAAACGCACGAATTAATTTTAATTCCGAAGAACGCGTTTCTGCTGGGCGAAACGTTACAATATATATAAAACTGAAAGTCCTGCCTCACTCACTCACTCACTCATCAACGCCCAGCCCTAACCCTTGGGACTAGAAATTTTGCACAGAGGTTTCCTTTATGATGTATACAAGGAATAAGGAAGGATATTTCGAAATTCAACCTCTAAAGGGGTAAAATGGTTGTTCCAATTTTGTATGGAAAAATAATATTAAATAGACGTTTCAACTTGAAACTTCGTAGTACTCCTAAAAACAATTAAGCAAACACATATTTCGTGGTTTTCCAAAAATCAACCCCTTAGGGGATGAAATGGGGTAAGTAAGCCTAAAAATCGATATGGGTGTCGTTATTGAGGCTTTTTGGGATGTTGATTGCGAAAATGGCATTTGAAATTTGGCAGGTAGATTTCTCATAGGGAGTAGGCATCCGCTAAGAAAGGATTTTTGAAAAAGGGGTTGGCATTTTGTAAGATCAAATTTTGAACTAAGTCATTCAAAGTTTTTGGAAATTTGCCCTCTGAAGGTTAAAATAGAAGATGACGGGACGGAACGGGACGGGACGGGACGGGACGGGGCGAGACTGGACGGGAAGGAAATGGAAGGGATGGGATGGGATCGGAGGGGTGGGAAGGGAAGGGGAGGGAACGGGATTGGACTGGACGGGACGGGACGGGACGGAAAGGAAAGGGATGGGATGGGATGGGAGGGGAGGGGAGGGACGGAGACGGAGACATTATTTAATACACAAATAACGAACCTCGGGCGTACGAAGTAGCGGGTAACAGCTAGTTAGAGATGAAGAAAACTACCAGAATGGATATATCAAGTAAGTACAAAGAATAGAAAGAGAACCGAATACTAGCAACTGGGAATTGGTCGTATTGCCTCAAAACAATTGTGAAAATTATAGAGCAATCTGTCTAACACCAGTAGCTTTAAATATCTACAGCGATATATTAGAAAGACTACAAACAGAAATAGAAAAATAGGTAGAAGATAAAGAGGGAGGATTTAGAGCATCAAGCCATAGTGTAGACCATATAAGTGTAATTACAAAATTAATGGAAGATAAAATACAATCACACTCAAATTCATTCCTTACATTTAGAGATCTAAAAGTAGCATTT
Organism: Agriotes lineatus; assembly: GCA_940337035.1. Taxonomy (NCBI): domain Eukaryota; kingdom Metazoa; phylum Arthropoda; class Insecta; order Coleoptera; family Elateridae; genus Agriotes; species Agriotes lineatus. Next base: position 72,443 of record CALNHX010004349.1, read on the forward strand.
GACGAGATTCCAAAGAGACAACATATGAAAAACAACTGCAAACGACAACAAAACTGATAAATGCAATCTAGTACTTATTAGAAGGTTTCAGACATAATACAGATAGATGCATAGATGGGGGTAGGATCAGAACTATTTACATGAAAATTAGACCTAAAAAGGGAGACCTTTAAGTATAACTTCAACAGTTTTAAAGACTTTTGGAAGTAATGGTAGAAGCAATAAGATAGAAATAGCAAAAATACGTATTCTATGAATAAAATTGTTGTTAAATGGCTTGTCACCATAGCTACACAATGTAGGTGAAGTGTAGCAATGTATATGGAGGAGCATAATGTAATTCGCATTGCCCTCATTGTACTTCCGCATGACGGATCAGCAAGTTTTTTTTTTTGGTTGAATTTATTAGCAATCAGAACATACATACAAGTGCATTACGTCCTATGAGCTAATTTGTTGGCTGTACATGTACATGAAGAGAATAACATCCAATGATGTTATCTCAATTATTTATATAATATATATACGATGGGCTATTATAATTCATTGTTAATGTCTAGGTATTATACTACTGTATCACGAGGCCATTTTCTTTTTAACCTTCTTGGGTAGGTTTGATCGAGTAGAGGTTGGACTTCCGCATTGGGGTGAATTTCTAGTTTCCGCTGATGGTTAGTCGCAAACTTGGTAATTACATTTTTGACATACGGTGTTAAGCCATTTTGCCCTCTGTAGCCATTTAATTACATTTCACGCCTTTAGGGCAGATTGTCTCTATTCAAAACCAATCTTCAACTTTTAGTCACAAGCGCACTCTCATTTCCCGCGCATTTGATTCCGTTCATCCTGTATGTAGACGCGCTTTAATCTTTTGGAACACCCTTTTGAACGCGTGGGACTGCGAGGCCTCTCGCTCTCTTTGTCACCGCGACGTGTTTGTTTAATTTTATCGCATCGCCATTGGGGCTGTCGAGAATCACGTGGTGACGCCACGTCCGGCGTCTGAACGCTTCTTGCTTAGCAGTTCAGCGCAGGCCGTTGATCGAGGAGGTCGCAGTGTGTGTTGGCCCGGCGTTCCCGCCATGGCGGGGACGCCAGCCTTTTTCCCGTCTCGTGCTGCTTCAGCAAGTGTTTGATAAACTGTTTCGCCTTAAGCGAGTTCCGGCAGGACTACAGACAAGAGAGGTTGTGTGTTGTGCGAGTCCGTTTCTGCTTCCGTAAGTAAGAGATTGTCCTCTTTATCTCGATGCTCGAGGATCTATCCAACAGGACTTAGTGGACCGCTTTTGCCGCAGTCGTGCTCATAGGGGCACTTTTCATGGCCGCCATATTTGACGTATCCTAGTTCGTTTGCCCCAAAAATGCCGTATCGCGGCTGATTCAACGCCACGGATTGCAGCAGACTATCAACCGATCGCACGCCATTCTCAACTCTTCGCAGATGTCTGTGTGAATGGCCGTTGCTAACCCTCATTTTAGTAACTGCATGTGTGCGGGTTTGTTTATACCTAACCATTCAATTAGCGAACGAACGCATCGCATAGCCGTGCGACGCCCTCAATATCACGATTTGTTCGAGACTTTTCATATGTGCGCTGGCTTTGTGCCTCGTTTAAGTTCATTTATCGCATGCATGGGCGACGTGGCACTGGCTGGAATGTATATTCAAAATTCACCTATCTTTGCGAGGCTATTTTAGCCCCTTTTTGGCCAAGTATTGCAGCTACGCTGCCCCCCTCTGCCTAATAAATTAGGCCGCGAGTTAATTCGTCGCATACCTTTGCGGCGCCGTGTTTATCAATAGCTATATTGCTTCCGTCGCCTACGCAGGCGTATGATTCATTGTTATGAACTAACGACCATTGTTTTTCACTGTACTGTTTGTTATAAAGTGACGAACCGATAGCGGCCAGTCACATGTTGTGTGTTTGTACCGTAGCATTAGCGCGTCCATCAGCTGATGTGCATTTTTCTTAAGAGATAGCATAAGTTTGGCGGCACGATTTGCTGCCCGAATGTATTAATCGACTAATAGACGCATAACTAATTTAAGGGACGTATTATTCTTGTTCGCCTTGTGCATGCGCTGTTTCAGATAGTGCCCCTCAGTGTAAAGATTGGTGTACGACGGGACTTGAGAGTTCGGAGCGTGCAGGTAAGTTTGGTCGTTGCACCGCCGCGGCTAAAAGGTCCCAATATTGCAATTCCAGTATTTTCAGTCACGAAATTGTTGTTCGAGCTTACCGCCCGCGAGTACCTTTATCGACGGAGTATCTCGAATTCTTCGCCACCGATGACCGTCCATGCCCGGTTATTCGGTCACACCTTTACTACAGGCTTGGTGGCGCCCTTATAATTTCGACGTACCCTGTATATGTCTTAGCACGCTTGCCCAACGACGTATCGTTTGAACCACGCCCGACTCCCTGAGCGCTTCAGCCGAGGCCTTTAGTCTGTTTTAACGAATCTCAGGGCAAGTGCGCCAGTTTTCCAGGACTGATCCAGTTGTGCGACGCTCATCTTGGATGGGTGTCGTTAATTCGTTTTGATATCGTAACAACGGGATCTTAAGATCATTATGTAGAGTATGATTAGTCACATACCATGGTGCGTCAATGATCATGCGTAGCGTTTTCGATTGATATCGTTGTAGTATATCTACATTAGAAGAACTGGAGCAACCCGATAACTCAATGCCATAAGTCCATATAGGCATAAGAATGGTTTTGTATAGCAAAATCTTGTTTTCTATTGAAAGGCGTGAGTATTTGCCGAGCAGCCAATACATTTTTCTTGTCTTGATGTCTAATTCTTTTCGCTTTTTTTTAATGTGAGCTTTCCAGGTAAGCTTACTATCTAAGTGCATTCCCAGATAACGAACTTCCGTCGACTGAGGTATTGTAATGTTGTTAATTATGACTGATGGACACTTTTGACGTCGTAGGGTAAATGTTACAAGAGCAGATTTATTTTCATTTATTTTTATCCGCCATTTATCCATCCAGTTACAAAAAGCGTTTACGTGCTCTTGTAAGTGATGTGATGCAGTTGCTGGATCTTTGTTGCAAGCGAGGATGGCAGTGTCATCTGCAAAAGTTCCCATTTGAGTTGAAGGCGATAAGAGGCAAGTCTGCAGTATATATGAGGTAAAGTAAAGGACCAAGAACACTTCCTTGTGGTACTCCAGAATTAATCTCATCTCTCTCTTCCTAAGCTCTAAGTGGAAACTTCGTTAGAGAATTTGACTTGAAAAGTGCGTTGAGAGAGATAAGACTTGATTAGTAGATAATACTGTTGCGGAAAAGCAGTTTTGATTTTAAAGAGCAATCCTGGATGCCACGCTGTGTCAAATGCTTGACTAACGTCCAAGAATAGAGCAGAACAGTACTTTTTATCTTCTAGAGCCTTATTAATGGTATCGGTTATGCGATGACATTGTTGAATAGTGGAATGATTCTAAAACCAAACTGGTGATTTGGAATTAGCTCATCAAGAGAGATGTCTCTTTCTATTTTGTTCAGCAGCAATCTTTCCAGAAGTTTAGATATAACCGAAAGAAGACTAATTGGCCGATATGATGCTGGTTCAGTTGGTTTTTTTCCAGGTTTCGGTATCATTGTAATTTGAGCAAATTTTAATTGTGTTGGCCAGTAGGTAAGTCGCAGGATCGAGTTGAAAAGGATGGTCAGTAGGGTTGTGCCTGTAGGTGGCAGTTCTTTTAATATTCTTGCAGTAATGATGTAACCGGGTGCTTTACGATCAGCAAGTTGACACGATATTTTTCAAAATATTGTATAACTGGAAGCTATTAGGATTGTTAGTTGATAATATTATGTCTTGCATAATAACTAATTACAATCATATTTGTTTATTAAATATTAATTGAACCGGTTATTGACGTGATGTTTGTAAAATAAAATGAATTATTTTATAAAACCTTTATGAGTCGATTCATAGCTAATTAAATCAATTTGGGACTGATAAATAATGTAAGCATTATTTTTGCAACCTTTGTCCGAGATCTGTTCTGATCCTCATGGATCCTCTGTTACGTATTTAAAGAATTATTCTTTGTAGTTTGCATTAGACAGCAACTATTAATATTCTTTGCTAAAAAAATACGACAACAAAATTAAGTCTAGATTTTTAAAATGAAATAGAGTTTAACTACCTATAAGCAATTTTGAATAAATATCAGTGCTACCCAACCTAGCAGGGCACTACCTACGTTGGGCGGAGGTAGCAGTTGCATGCAGACTTAATAACGGAAGGTCATGGCCACTAAATTTATTATCAGCGTCGTCTACATTAAGATCTCCAAATAAAAAACATTCTTGCTTGATAAACGATTTAGTTCTCATTTAACAGATTAATTGTGCCGCTAATTAGAATCACTAGAGTTGTAAATTTCAGCAGTTACAAATCGGCTGTTAAATGAAGTTTAAATATAATACTGTACTTTACATAACTAATCTAAAAACGATGTAGTTGATTGAATCCCTCTCAAGCATTTGCCTCGTTTTGATCAACTTCACATAACCAGCCTTGAAGTTTTTTAATTATAATTTTTTGTTCATCATAGATATTATTACTTTTAATGTTAAACTGAAAACTAATTTACGACATGTAACAAAATGAAAGAAGCACATGTGGGACATGGGCAAGGTTTCACTCTAAAAGCGTAAGCGATTTTGTATAAAAGTAATTTCGGTAGAGACGTAGGAGGTGATTACTATTGTTTGTTAGGCGCCACAGAGTAGTTTACTCTAGCCTGAAGATGTTTACGATGGTCCCAACTCGCGAGGAAACTTCTAAGTTGTCGTGAACTCTTAGTGTCCTATTTGCTGTAGGGACCCACCTTACCTCCATCTGGTTGATGCTTATATCACCCTCTGCATATTTGCCTTACAACGAATAAAATGCATAGAATATTTTATATTATATTCAACACCTACACGAAAATTCAAGCTGTTGCTATAGGGGAATTCCCTAAGGTGACGTCACATTAGTACATCCTATATGGAAAGTAATTTTACTAAGCTGGCTGTAACCCAGCTGACGTGTTCAAATGGCGGTTGGTCGTACGAGAAGGGAAAAACTCAGACCTTGTGTTCTTATCAATATCTCCGATGTAAACAACATAGATGTCAATTAAAAAAGAAAAAGGCGTAACTATTGTATCGACGAGAAGGGATGATATGCATGAAGGAATTACACACCGTGAATGGATGATTATAGCGTAATGCCGGCAAGAGCAGAGCAGTGATTATAAAACGTGTGTGTGTAACGAGAAAGAACAATTTTAGCTATAATCAATCAACACAATTTTTAGATTTAAGAAAATGTTAATATTAGGAATCATGTAATCAAACTTTACTCCGTTTATGTGTATTTGTTATCAAAATTAATTTTCATTTAACAAAAGCAGATCACCGTATCCTAGCAACATGATGCCTTTTTGTTGAATAATAAAGGAGAACAATTGAAAATAAATTTAAAAAGTTGGCTCAAAATTGTGCTCCACTAAATTAATATCTTATATCAATAAAAAGTGTTATATCCGTATAAAAAGTATCCAGTTGATTTATATTCATCACCGTGCACCTGTGGTATAGTTTGTGAGAAGTTCCGCAACGAAAACTTTACAAAATTTTCCATTGGTCTTCGAGTGGACATCGGCAGCTGAGCACCTAGAGTTTCTGATCTTCGACTACAGTTCAACTAAGCTGTGGAACCCAGAGCTCTGCAGTCCATCACGTAAAGGGGGTCTGCAAGAGCATCCTGAACCAGCATTTGAAACCAGGGGAGCGGCTCCAACAGCAAAACTCCAACGGCGTCACCTGCACCTTCGTCTGTCCAAGTTCGGGAAAAACTTCCAAGGTACGATCTAGCTATAATTGAGTGTTGAGAGCTCGGGAAAGTTGTTAAACTCCGAGAATAAAGCCTGCAGAAGAAGCATATCGCATTTCCAAGAGTCCAGCTACGCCCTAATTTTCATAATTAGCATAGCGTCATCAGAATCTGCGTTTTGCAAGAATTTCCAAGCCACCAGTAGCTAGGAGTTCCGCAGCTGTTGTTAATGGCGTCTTCTCGATTATAGGGTTCTTTAAGTTTTTTTAGACATTCTAGAATTTTCTATATTTTCGTATGAATGCTTTTGTTTTCTTAGTGAATATACTTTGGATCTCATTATGGACTTGGGTATCTAGATTTTTCAGTTTATGGAATTGGCGGCGATTCCCGCTCAGCTTTGACTTCGCTTTCGTAGTCTGTAGGATTTGTCTACGTTGGTACCGTTCTATGCAGCAGCCAGGCGAGGTTGAAGCCACATCAGTTTCATTTATCGACGCTGAATTTAACAGATAAACTACGATCTTATACTCTAAGCAAACATTTTTGCCACGATTCAAGAATATATCGGCGCAAATAATGTATGGATTGACGGTATTGACGAAATTGATTTTTTTCTGTTTATGCTGGCTTTACCATTTATGTATTAATACAAGATTGATTTATATACGTATCTTGCGCTTTGTTTATTTGTGCGTTAAACTTACATTTTAAACTATAAATTAAATACATTTTGCTGTGAGCGCAGCATGTACACGTCGCGGAGTTAGTATTGGTTTGACTTTAAATATCCTAGATACAATATCATCTTTCGAGAACCTACCCTAGTATACTGCTTGTCTGAATATCGGCATAGAAAATAAACAAAACTTTAATTGCGCAGTATTTACGCACTTTTCCTTTCTATAATAGGCTAGCTTATCAAAGAGTCTGCGTCTGATAAATGTAATTTTGAGATATCTCCTTTCAATGTAACTTGCGATTACCATACCACTAGGGAATTTTCCAGCTTAGATTCGCGAGTGGTTGAACAATCAAGTTGGTGACGCCTTTATTTGGTGTGATTATTTTAGTGTTAACCCACTCCCTCCGGAGTAGCTTAGCTAGCCCGTTAAACGAGTGGTATGGTGTGGCATCTTTTCTCTCAACACTCCGTCGTAATAGATGTTCCAGAGTGTTGAGCATAAAAGAGACATCTACGGGACTACGTATGTCCCAGCGTCTCGTGTTCTCCAATTAAAATCTTTCAGTTTGCTAGGTAGACTTTATTATATATAGATAACCTGTCTCTCATGCAGCTCCTGTATTATGCCTGCCCAAGGCGCAAAGTTAAAGCTATTTTTTAAATCTAATGTTACAAATACCACGAATTTTTGGTTTGGTGTTCTTGCAGACGTTTTGTTGTTTGTTTGCTTTTATAATTCCTTCAATTTATATATTTATGTTTTTGTGATCACTTAGATTTGCTTCTGCATTGAGGTATTTTTGTAGTATTCTATATCTCGTCTTTTTCTGTAAGGATCTTCTTTGTGGATATTTCACTCACTATTTTTACTGATTCCAGTTTGCCTTCTTCCACTACAGCTTCTAATCTTCAGTTCCTACTTTCTTGATCGTATTGTCTAGCTGATCTTCCTTCTTTCTCATGACGGCGATTAAGTCATAATTTTTTCCTGCTGTTTCGTCTTCTTCCAATATCCCAATATTCTGTATATTTTCTTTGGCTATTTAAGTTCTATCAACTCGTGTTCGTATAGTTCTTTGGCAAGTTCCTTTTCATCTTGTCGCTTATTAATGATCTGTATGCGTAATTCTGCTGTTGCTTTTTAGTCTTACTGCATTTACCCATTTCCTTCACTAGTACCTTGGATTGTTTCATGAGCTCTTCAGTAGTCACTAATGATGGGATAATTCTTGGTGCGTATCGAGTAAGTTTGATTTTGATTGCTTATTTTATCTCTCTCTTGATTTTGAGATCTTCCTCTACTAGTTTCTGTAGATTTTAAATTTCTTTAGTTATCCATGGAATCGTCTCTTTTGAAATTCTCTGTTCCTCTTCCATATTCTGCAGGAGTTTAAAACATTCTTGCATCTGTTCCTTTAAAGGAGTTTCGACTCTTTTCTTTTTGTTTCTCTTGCTATTACTTCGTTACTGCCGTTAATAGCACTGGTACTTGTATCTTCTTCGTGTCCTAAGACCATATCTTGTTTTAATTCGGCACCCGGCTTGCTTTTTCTTTGGAAGGGGTTAAATGTCGGGTCAGATTCCAATATGGAGTATGGGTATTCCTACATTGCTTCCAGTAGGCATTTCTAGTATTCCGGCCTGGTCGTGTTATTTAGCACAAGACCTTCTTGATGGACCATCTCGTTTATATAAACGCATTGTCAAGAGCTATATAATTCTAATAAATACAATATCGAAGATAAGTAGGTACTGCTGATTGCAAATAAAACTGGGACAGCTAATATGTAATCTGAAATAGGGCGTACAATTAAGTATTAAATACTTGTGATTATGCTGCATTTTCTTATGCTCTGTATTTAATAATATTTTATGTAGGCACCTACGGAAATATAATTTCGAGCCAGTTTCACACGTTATTAAAAACTCAAAAAGGAGTCTCAAGACTTGTCCCAGTTTTATTTGCAATCAGCTGTACATACATGAAGCGTCAGTAAAAAATTACAATTTTTGAGTGCTTGTTATCGTATTATTGGTTTTTAATAAAACTTGTTCTGAGAAACTTTGTATTTTTCTGACAAAGCGCGGCATGGTATATCACTTGTAAAGAGGAAAGGCTTAGAGTAACTTGCAAATTATATGTAATTTAAGGGCTTTAATGGTTTTGCTCCGTTTCGCAACTTACCGATAAGATTACATTGGAATTAAGTACCTACTCTGAGCTTATCTAATCTATTGCATTTATTCAACTATTTTAAATCTGAATTATTTTGAAGTCTGCAATGAAGCCGCCAATATCACTAAGTTGAAATTTCATATTTAGGTACACAAATCTAAGATTAGAAAGCTGCGGAATTTATTGTACAAAAGGCATCGTTGTTGCTAGTAGTTTAGCAGTAGGAAAGTTTACTTCTGTTATTGAAATTATTGCTGTTGTAAAAATCCAACATTCTAAACTTGATGCTTTTCGAAAAATTGAATATATATAAATAATTAAACAATTCCTTAATGTCTGTGTTACAGCTTGTAAGAGCCTGAGTTTCAATCTAATCAAATTGTGTTTCTTTAAAACCCATGCATAGCTAAAATTAAAAGGAAGAAAGTAAAATGAGGTGTTTTGGGGGAGTATTTTGAATTTATGTTCATTTCGTTCTATAATTTTAACGTTTTAAAACGTCGAGCTAATTTTGAACAACAATTTTCCAGTGTCCGTTCACAGATTTTGTCATTCGATGTACGACTGCGTTCACTCTCGAGATTCGATGTAAGAGAAATTCGCCGAACCGTGAAAGTTAACTAATGGAGTCGCCTGTTGTCGGTGTGTCAATTTTTTAAGCAACTGATTATTGTTACTTGTAAATAGTTAGTATTAATTAAAAATGGATAGCTTAAGGATAGTGGTTAGTGCAAAAAACACCTTGTTAACGTACATTTTGGTAAGTTCCCGGTATTTCGCACTTACGGCAAAATAGGCGAGTTACCTTGCCACGACGAATACGCTACTTACGACGATTATAAACTTAGGCGAATGCAATTATAGTGAAATTAATCATAGTTTTATTACCTCCATAAATCACTCTTAGATTTGCAAGCTTGATAGACAATTTCAATTTTTCTGTCAGCAACATAACCTTAACGTTCTAATTTTTTTTGCTTTCGCCGGAATTGTTTTGAAGTTGCATTAATTTTATAATTAGATAAATACTTATTGTTCCTTTTTAGGTCGTATACGTATTTTATAACCCCACTGATAGCGGAGCAGTACAATTAACGCAGCAAAATATAGATATGACTTTAGGTAAATGGCAACTTTGATATCAAAAAACTTACATTAACACCCATTTTCCATTACAGCATCTAATGAGTTAGTATTTATAAATTTCTACGCCGAGTGGTGTAGGTTTAGTAATATTTTAATGCCAATCTTCGACGAGGCCGCCAACAAGATCCAAGAAGAGTTTCCCGAGCACGGAAAGGTCGTCATGGCGAAAGTCGACTGCGACAAGGAGGGCTCGGTGGCCACGAGGTTTCACATCACAAAGTACCCCACTTTAAAGATAATCAGGAATGGGCTGCCCGCAAAGCGCGAGTACCGGGGGCAGCGCTCCACAGAGGCATTTGTTAGTTTTATTAAGAATCAGCTAGAAGACCCGGTGAAGGAGTTCCACGGTCTCAGCGAGCTGTTGAACTTAGAGTCGAACAAAAGGATTATTATAGGATATTTCGATAGGCGGGATCAGCCGGAGTACAACATGTTCAGGCGGGTCGCCATGAACCTCAAGGACGACTGCCAGTTCCATGCCGGCTTTGGGGACGCGTCGCAACAAATGCATCCGCCGGGACAGCCTATTGTAGTATTCCGGCCAGACAAAGACAGGTCCAATGATCTGGATGAGACGTACAATGGAAGTCTGTCGGTTTTCGACGAGCTCCATGTGTGGATATCGGAGAAATGTGTACCGTTAGTAAGGGAAATCACTTTTGAAAATGCTGAAGAGCTTACAGAGGAGGGCTTGCCTTTCCTTATTTTATTTCATAATCCTGATGATAAGGACAGTATTAAGAAGTATAACGAGATCGTGCAGAACGAACTGTTGGGAGAGAAGCGTAAGTTTTTTTTTGTGTGGTAAACGTTTTTATAATGTGATTTTCTGCAGAAAACATCAACTTCCTCACGGCTGACGGTAATAAATTCGCCCATCCGCTGCATCATTTAGGGAAAAGCGAGAGTGATCTGCCCTTGATCGCTATAGACAGTTTCAGGCATATGTACCTCTTTCCCACTTTCAAGGATATGGAGATTCCTGGAAAACTGAAGCAGTTTATTAATGATTTATACTCGGGAAAGCTGCACAGGGAGTTCCATTACGGGCCGGATCCTGATGCAACGGAGGAAATGAACGAGGTCAAGCCAGGCGGGGGCAGGTCGCCAACTACTCCTCCCGAAAGTACTTTTAAGAAACTAGCACCTTCCAGAAACAGATACACGCTACTTAAGGACGAACTGTAGAGTCGTTGTTATAACTTGCAATTTTATTTCCAGTTGTTAGCTAAATTTTTGTAGAATCGGATTTCTAAGTACTTTTTTTGGTCGTGTATTTATTTGAGTGTTTTTAGAAATTATACAATAACATTGCGATGTGTGTTCATTTATTTGTTAACCTCTATGGCAATATTTATACAAATTCTGCTAACTGAAAAGGTGAAATTATTTCAAGGCAGTTCATAAAAATCTAGATTGACTTGGATAATTGCAATTAATGAATTAAGTGGGGATTCCACTTTAGGTTGATTAGTTTAAAGTAAACAATTAGAAGAATTTGCTTTTAACAAACTAAATATCCTATAACTAGAAATGATTTGTTGGTGAAGGTCATTCAAATATAACCTATTCTGTTTGGATTTCCTGGTATGATTGTTGAAATATGTTTATTGTTATGTTTAAGGTCATTGGTGATGATAGTTGATTATCTCGAAATGCTAAAAAGTGTATACTGCTGATAACGATTTAAATATGAAAAAAATGCATTGTAATGGCAGCACTGCTATGCATCTATATTATTATCTACAGAATTACGGCTTGGTCAACATGATTAATATGTTGCTTGCTGATTGTTCTATATCGTATTAAAGTTATTTAACAAAAAAACATTGCAAATTCAACACAAGCAAACACTCTAATACTTGCAAAATTTACATATAGTTCTCTAATGACTCCACATATTCCACTCAGATTATAGCTGCACAGTATATACGGTTACACTACAGTAGATAATATTACCACAATAAATTGAGGTAAAAATAGGAATTTCCAACAGGTTAGTGTATTTTTAATCGGTTTCCGTTAATAAACAACACTGATAAGGTAGCAATTAGACATACATTTTTTTGACATTATTTACTGTGGTTGATAATGCCGAAATATAATCAGCTGCTTTTTTAATTGACTGATAACTCCAGTTTATTTAGCATGTCAAATCTACAATGAGCTTTTTGCAGAAGTAAATGAAGTTGCTTTTACTATGTATACTTTTCAGTATTTGTAATGAGATTGTGCATCTTAGGCAGCTCGTAAAGATAACATTTTGTGTGATATTTTAATAAATAAATCAATTGTGTATCTATACCACAATATAATTTTAATTTGGAGAAAGCAGTGCTTGTTTTTCTTGTTGCTTAATACATTAGAATATGGGAAGTAAACTGTTGTATATCATATGTAACACAATGTTTTAATTTGGTATCGTTTGTACCGGGTGTCTTAAAAGAATTACATCTAGTATGCTTTGAATTTCCCATAATGCAATCTAAAATTTTATTTGAAATTGGCAAAACTGTAAGTCTATGTCAAATTCGAGGTTAGCAGGTTATGTTTTGCGTCAGTTTGTGTCAAAAATGACGCAAAACCTAACCTGCTAACCACGAATTTGACAGAGACTTACGGTCTTGCCAATTTCAAATAAAATTTTAGATTGCATTATGGGAAGTTCATAGCATACTAGATGTAATTCTTTTTAAGACACCAGGTACTTTTATTCAATATTCAAAACCAATTCACAATTGGTTTCTTCTGCCAGAACGATCTTCGTGGCAATGTTGGTGGAGTTATTAATGTATGGCCATCTACATTTGGCTGTTCCAGCGGCACTGTTGAACTTCGAACTATCGGTAGTATTGCTGGGGTAGGAGTGAGAGATGTTGCCACCGTAGGGGTAAGAGGTGTTGCCGCCGTAGACCAGAGAGGTTGGGCGTGTGTGTGGTTTCTTGACCACCGGTCACAGCGTTTGTTGTCAAGCAAGATTCTGTCCTTATTGGTGTGTTCGCTGGTGACTATTACTTCCCAGCTTGTTTGAGAAAGTTCTGTTACATTGATCATAAAATAGCATTCCAACTTCGTTGTATGTGTAGACCATTACAATAGTTCGCCTATTCTTCATTTCTCTTCGTCTTCTCTTCAGTTCGTCTCTGCTCCAAATCATTTACTTGATCAGCCACGTATCTTCTTCACCTTTGGCAGTCGTGAGCTCTCTCTTCCCAGTTTCTCAGTGAGATGTTGGTCTGAGTCGTGTCTTTTTAAACAATCGTTATACCTAAGCCTCTGTCTGCCTCTCTTTCTGTTTTGGCAGTCTATTGTCCCTCATCCTTAACACATGTCCACTCCAGCGAAGTTGATTCTTCATTAACATGGCTTCGATCCCCATAATCTCGGCCCTTCTTAGTACCTGTTGTTCTTTATTGAATACAAGTTTAAAGGTTTAAAAATAAATTATTTTAGACTATTAGTAACATTTATAAAAAAAAATTATTGAAAATAAGTTTTTCTGTGAACAGTCGAAGTCCAAGAAACTCATGTTGAACAATTGAACATCTCCGTTTTCACTCATTCTTAGCTGAAGGTACTTTGAAATCTGATTTATGGGCGAAGTTAGGCATGTTTGACCTTGACAGCAGAGTCGTTCTGATAAAACCATCCCTAGACTCAGCTCTGCGAAATTTTCCTGAGGCTTCTGTCACAAGTTTCACACATCGCCAGTGTGTGAACTGGGAATGTCTTGAATGTTATATCCCAATTAGGAACTGAGTCACTGAATATGTGATCTAATCTCATTGTTACTGATATCTTTTAATAATGGGGGAGAAGATAAATCACAGGCCATCCAGTTAATTATTTCTGACTAGTCCTGAGCCTTGAAATTGAGTTTTGGCAGCATGAATGATCTGATAGTTGTTCTCTTTTGATCTGTCTCGCCTTTAGAATTCGTCGAAGTCTGAGCTCTCTTATTTGTTTTGTTATATCTTGTGTCATGGATAACATTAAATGTTCTAGATGAGCGAAGAAACCATTTCGTTCGATCACAGGGTCGACAATATTATGTAAATCTTCAGGCAGGTACCTTGATGATTGTATTGATTGGTACACAAGTTTTGGTCACTCTGTAAAGTATTTACTTGTTTTAATACTAAACCACATTGGCATGTATGACTTCAAAATAAGTACAACTATTTCTTGAAGTTCAGGTGTGGGACTTTTTTCACTAACTACAATCTGAGACTTCGATTTGCTGTTGTCAACCACCTCGAGTGTGACGACTGTCATTTTGACCGTAAGACTTCAGGTTTGGCAATCATTCTTCGGGTTTCGGGTTTTCAATAAAATTCTACGGGTTAACTAAAGGTTCATACATACATGGATTGCAAAAAATTTTACTCCCATTTAAAAGCTCCAGAGCAGAAGTCATTGGTAAGAAAGTGGCCAAAGAGGAAACAAAATTTTAGAAAATATCTTAATTTGTTTTTGGAAAAATGTAGTTTCGTAGTAGTTTACTTAACTTCTAAGATGAATTTTGAACATTTCTTTTATGGAATGTTAAAAATGGTTTTGTTCTTTAATTCCTATGATTTACAAAGAATTATGCTATAATGTAGCTGGATCCCTTACTGATAATGTTTATTTTCATGCTTAAATGTAGAAGCCAAGTTGTATTTCGTATTTCGTTCTATTATTAGAACTAATATTGTATTTTATGTAAACAAATGTTGGCAAAGCCGGTTCTGCGCTGGACGTGTATTGTGAAGTTTGGTTTTCGCGAGTGCAGCAGGAAACGCGCTGTACAGTCGTGTTCAAATAAATCTGGGACAAGGTTTTTTTCATATGTAGGTTCAGTTAAGAATTGAAGAATAACTCCATGGAAATTCTGCTATAAAAAAGAGTTACATTAAACTTTAACAGGTAATGAAATCTGTAACTCTTTCTGATAAGAGGAAATCCATGGAGATATTCTTCAATTCTTAACTCAACCTGCATGTGAAAAAAACACTGTCCCAGATTTATTTGCACACGACTGTACGTGGGATGCTGGGATTTTCAACTCGTGCAAATGTAACAAAAAAAGGCAGCAGTCGCACGCAGCCTCTTCTGAGATAAAAGTATAGTACGTGAATTCGCCTAGGGAAATATAAGATAATCTGAAGCGGCCCTAAAATAATCTAGCAGCCAAATTTTGCTGAAAACGTTGTTAAAGTGCTGCGCATTTTCCGAGTGTCCTTGTAAGTACACCCATTATGATATATTTAAAGGCTTACTTGCGGGGGTCGGTAGCTCAGTGGTAAGCATCCTGACTACTGATCTAAGGGTCGCGAGTTCGATCCCGGTCCCGGTGAGGTTTTCAAAAATAAAAATGCAGATGAAAGCCTCTACAGAATGCCATCATTCGGAAGTGATGTAAAGCCGTGGGTCCCATGTTACTGCGATGTGTAGCATGTAAAAGATCCCTTGCTAGGGTTGGAACTCCTTAGTCTCGGCAAAATTCTAAGTAGGACTTTGACCATATGACCAAAGCAGTCGGTGTCTAAGGTACCTGGTACTCTGCATGCCTAGACCTTGTCCATTAACAAACAAATCAACAAACAAAGACTTATTTGAAGCGTCAATGTTAAGAGGCACCAATTCAACTGTCCTTACCAGGCCTGCACGCGATCAGTGGTTCCTAACATAATGGCCACCAGGAGCGGATGATGCAATCGAGGCGTGCCGTTTTTAAGGGTATGCAGCAGTCAGTTTCAAGTAAAATGTTTGCAAAGCGTGATAAGGTTGCGTTTAACTGAAAGCTTTTGCAAACGCGCAGGACTTAAATAAGTAGCGGCTTCAGGTAATTTTGATATTCCAGTTGTGTCAGACATTTTGACATTTGCGTTCTTTTAAAAAGTAGGTAATTATTTCAACGCAATTTTTTGTTTTACGTTGTTCATGTATGTTTGCAACACACCTGCGAGTAGCCTCAATTTATATCGCACGTAGGTGTTTTGAAATCAATAAATGATGTAAAGAATTCGGCTTTTTTGTGCATGGTTTAAAGTCTGACAAACATTATAAGGGAGAACCAGATTTCTATTTTGGCAGATAGTGATCTTGCATAAGCGACTGACTGAGATATTAAGAGTTTCATGATCACTGATATAATAGTTATTTAAATATTAAAGCGTACGAGACGTCTTGTTCAAATTTAATGTAACCACGGAGGGGTAAAAAGAACTGCATTTCATATACTACTTAAAAAATATGAAACAATTTTAGGAATTATATCTTTATAATGTAAAAAGCGATTTCGCTATTTAATTAATTTTATCCCATTTTTTTCTCCCCCAAAAATTATTTTCTTCGGGTCAGCATCGACCCAATGTTGGTAACCCTAATTCTAAAGGCGAGACAGATCAAAAGAGAACAACTATCAGAACATTTATGTTGCCAAAACTCAATTTCAAGGCCCAGGACTAGTCGGAAATAATTAACTGGATGGACTGTGATTTATCTTCTCCCCCATTATTAAAAGATATCAGTAACGATGAGATTAGATCACATATTCAAAGTGACTCAGTCCCTAATTGGGATATAACATTCAAGACATTTCCAGTTCACACACAGGCAGTGAACGATGTGTGAACACTTGTGACAGAAGCCTGAAGAAAAGTTTGTGGAGCTGAGTCTAGGGATGGTTTTATCAGAACGACTTTGCTGTCAAGGTCAACCATGCCTAACTTCGCCCATAAATCAAAATTTCAAAGTACCTTCAGCCTTCAGCTAAGAATGAGTGGAAACGAATATGTTCAATTATTCAACATGAGTTTCTTGGACTTACAACTCTTCACAAAAAACTGTTTATAAATATTACTAATGGTCTAAAATAATTCGTTTTTAAACCTTTACACTAACTTGTATTTAATAAAGAAAATTTAAGTTGTTAGTATTTTTATTCCTTGAACTGTGATCTACCTTTATTTGTATTTTTTTTCAAAACTTAATTAATTTGAAGGCAATGCGCGACTAGAAGATGTTGATGGATTTAAATAATATTTAAACATTATTTTCTGTGGTTCTAATACACAAGAATTTGAGCTATTACATTCGGAAAGAAGCGAATTTAAAAATGTTAAAAATTATCGTAAAAATGTGAATTTTTCCCAATTTCGGCAAACTTTAGAGCACATGCGCGACCGGAAGATATAAATCGGTTTTATTTCTTTTTTTATCCTTTTTTAGTCTCCCGAATTCATAACTTTTCCGCAGTATTATGACTTGAAAAAAAAATTTGAATTTTCTCCGCCCACCCTATTATCCAGGTCCACAAAGCACATGTAGAGAGGATGGTATTGCTCCTGCTGCTTCTCTTGTCTTATTGAAAATATAGCATCTCCTGTTCTACGTCCACCTCTAAATCCGCACTGCGATTCGGGCAGTAACCGTTCAGCTATAAGCTTTAATCGGTTCAGCAAGAAGCCAGCCAGCATTTTACCTGCCCTGAAAAGCAGTGATACCCCTCTATAGGAGTTAAATCTGAGCGGTCTCCTTTTCCTATATAGATAGTCGATACTTCAAAACTGCCTGGTACCATTTCGTTTTCACACATTTCTTGAATCAGTTGATGTAGGTTTTCTACTAATGCTGATCCTGCGTTTTTGAGCACCTCTGCAGGTATACCATCGCTGCCTGGTGTTTTTCCACTACGTAGCTTGTTATTTGCTACACAGGGAATTTATTTGTACACAAAAGAAAAAGAAAATAATATATACTTCACAACACGGCGGTTCAGGAATTGTCTAGTAGTGTAGCAAATTTTCGCCAGCTAGCTCCTGAGCAGGAATGGGGGGGTTGTCCGGAAGCGCCACTGGTTCGAGACGGTCCAAACCAGAAAACCTACAGGTGGCCGTGTAAGTTCCTAAACCACTTAGCTGTTTCATAAAAATAATAAAAGACAGAAAACACCATAGCTTGAAATAACCTAATTATTTATTTACAGTATGTACACATACAAACTCTGCACCATATTTGAAAGAGGCAACACAAATCTATGATAGAATAAATTGTTTGTAAATGGAATAGTAGATGTAATTTTAGTTTTATTTATAAAATGTACAAGGATTTTCTATTAATAAATTTTAAGTCAAAACAGAACTCTACGATCTTAACTCGCAATTCTCTCGAGTACACGTATCTCAACTGTACGGTAGTGACTTAACCATTAGAACTGTGATAACGGTATACGGGAGTGCTCATTAAATCGCTTTTACCTAATCGCGATCTATTCGAATTGGTACTATTTCGTCTAGGAGTTTTACACTTAAAATTGTGTATATTCAGCGCTCATAAGATGTTAAATTGCAATATTCAGGATCCCGAAAACCCTCGCAAAAAGGTTTAGTTAAATTCCAAAATGTTGAGTTACTGAACGCGACCAAACTGCAAAAAGGCAGCATTGCCAATCGAAACAAATATTAAATACATAAAATGAAAATAACTTATTCCGCATACATTATTGCACAAGGTGAACGTCGCAGATAGCTACACAGAATTTCTTAATTTCTCGGTAACATCGGTTAGGAAGATTACCATTAAACAAGGTAGGCACATCGCATAAGCTTTCACAAAACTAGCCTGAACGATATTTCTAGTTTAAACGATGAGATTACTAAAACGCTAGTAGGTACCTGGGGATGCACAACAGCGTCGACAGAACAGCAATGCAGGGTAGCTACACGGAGATGCTGTCCACTAGTCGAAATAACATCAAGTGTGACAGCCTTTTCTCTAACTTTCATACGGGGGAAAAACCTTGTGGTTGTCACAGTGGGGAGAAGTCGTGCATTCGAAGACTACCACATGGATTGGAGTCGTTCAGAACGGCGTGGGGGTTGGCCCTCCAGGTGAGTTAGCCTCAAATGCGTAATTTGCAGAAATATATAATTATCTCAGCATAACTGGCTTCATTCTAGCAATACCACACAGGATTTTGTGCGGGTGGATGACGATTCACAACATAATTCTGGATGAAGTGAAATTTCCGGGGAAATCCAACTACCTCACACACAAACAATCACACCAAAAATCAGAGGCATAAAATGGCCGCCGGAAATTGTACTAACAATGTATTTTGAAAACTATTATAATCCCCTAAATATCCAAGAATTTTCAAAATATTTCAAAAATGAGTATTCAACCAAATCTACACCTAGAAACTACAGGTCACTCTAAACCTCTACACTGCATCTGTATGTATTAAAGCGAAAAATTATATGAAACAATTCTTGACTGCATCTAAATGATTTCAACACTGTAACAAGCGGAGTCCTTATTTCATTCATAGTAGAAACACATTCTAGTTGTGCAATCGGTAGGCTTTCTGTTAGCCGAGATATAATATCGATATCGGCCTTGCTCTCTGTGTTAAGCAAGTCATGGAAGTGTTCCAGCCATCTGTCTGTGATTCCATTTGCCTCCGTAAGGCGTGTTCCTCCATCTGCAGGTTTCATAGGGACTACCTTTTTCATTATTGGTCCACAAACTTCTTTCAACTTTTCATAAAATAACCCAGTTTGATGTAACTGCTAATTGTTGTAGTTCTTCTGCTCTTTCTTTCCACCACTTTTCTTTAATGAAACGCGTGATTTTCCTCAAATTTGGGTGATTCTTGTCCATTTGTTTTTTCACTTCCGTAAGGCTGTTCGATGTGGGGTAAAAGCAGCCATAAGTTCAGGATTGTTTACATTGAATTAATCACGATTTCTCTTTATACCCAGCACCTCTTTGCACGCATTGTGCAAGTTTTTTGAGAAGTTTTCCCGTTTTCCATCAGTTGTGTTAGAATAATTAGTTGTTAAGCCATTTTGCAGCCTTAGGCAAACAAGTAGAGCATCTAAACCTTCAGCACAGTTTGTCTGTATCTCGAATCAGAGGTCAGCACGTTCAATTTCATTTAGCAAATATTCACAGATACCAGCTCTGTTCTTTCCCATTTAAATCCGAACACCCTGTATATGGGCGTAGCTGTTTCGTTTTAACCATATCTAGATCACCCTTTGTATAACGCGTGCCCATCTAAGGCGCGAGGAACTGGTTTGAACTGGCGAAGACTCCGCGTCGCCATTGGTTGTTGCTCCGCGGGGATATAGCGTGGCGTCACCCGGATGCTTGCAGACGCGAGTTCCGGCAGAACTACAGACAAGAGAGGTTGTGTGTTGTGCGAGTGGCAGTCATCACTTCTAGGCGTGGGTGCGATGAGCTTTGCGAGTCCGTTTCTGCTTCTGTAAGTAGGGGGTTGTCCTATTTAACTCGATGCTCGAGGATCTATCCAGCAGGACGTATTGGATCTCTTTTTGCCGCAGTCGTTGTACTCGTAGGAGTGCTTTTCATGGCCGCCATATTTGGCGGATCTTACTTCGTTTGCCCCAGATGCCGTATCGCGTCTGATTCAACGCCACGGATTGCAGCCAACTACCAACTGATTGCACGCCATTCTCAAGGACCGTCTACGAATTAAGGTACCTGTAATAGAACCATTTAAACATAATAGTTGTTACTTGTGCAAACGATGTTGCGTTTGTGGTTTTTCTGCGAAGGCGTACTTGTGCCTCTTGCTCGCTTATTACTATTTTATGCGGCGCTCTGGGGCTACGATGTCTTGTGACGCTGCCGTCGCTAACTTTGACTTAAATGTTGCATGGGTGCCAGCTTTGTGTCTGACCGTATAAAGAAATTAATGAACTTTTCGCATATGTTTCTGTAAGGCGACCATTGCTAGCCCTAATTTCAGTAATTGCATGTGCGTAAGCTTGGTGTTTAACCGTATGAACAAGTGGTGAACTCCTCGTATCGGTCTGTGTGAAGCGGCCGTCGCTAACCCTCATTTTAATAACTGCAGGTGTGCGGGTTTGTTTGTACCTAACCGATTAATCAGCAAACAAACGCATCGCATAACCGTGCGACGCCGTGAATATCACAGTTTGTTCGAGACTTTTCATATGTGCGCTGGATTCGTGCCTCGTTTAAGTTCATTTATCGCATGCCTGGGCGACGTGGAATTGGCTGGAATATATATTCAAAATTCACATATCTTTGCAAGGCTATGTTAGCCCCCTTTTTGGCCAAGTATTGCAGTTACGCTGCCCCCCTCTGCCTAATAAATTAGGCCGCGAGTTAATTCGTCGCATACCTTTGCGGCGCAGTGTTTACCAATAGCTACACTGCTTCCGTCGCCTACGCAGGCGTATGAGTCATTGTTATGAACTAACATTGCAATTCCAGTATTTTCAGTCACGAAATTGTTGTCCGAGCTTACCGCTCGCGAGTACCCTTATCGACGGAATATCTTGAATACTTCGCCACCGATGACCGTCCATGCCCGGTTATTCGGTCACACCTTTACTACAGGCTTGGTGGCGCCCTTATAATTTTGACGTACCCTGTATATGTCTTAGCACGCTTGCCCAACGACGTACCGTTTGAACCACGCCCGACTCCCTGAGCGCTTCAGCCGAGGCCTTTAGTCTGTTTTAACGAATCTCAGGGCAAGTGTGCCAGTTTTCCAGGACTGATCCAGTCGTGCGACGCTCACCTTGGGTGGGTGTCGTTAAGTCGTTTTGATACCGTAACATAGTTTCTGATTGAGTTCTGCATACCTCTGCTATTCGCATTTGCAGTGTTTCTTTTGTTTCTGGACAATTTAATTCTTTAACATCCAACCTATCAGGCATTTTATTTTATAATCTGCTTGGGTTCTGTTGACCAAATTTCATTTTTGAAAGTTGCAGTCTATGGTCAGTCTAACAGTTGGCCCCTCTCTTCGTACCAGAATATACCGTCTATTAAATGCCACTGCTTCGATCTGGGGTGCATCCACATTGTCTTGTATGTAGTTTTTTGTTGAAACAATGTGTTTGTGATGTGTAGGTTGTACTATGCATATAAGGTTAGCAGTCTTCTACCATTGCTGTTTTCCTTCTCAATCCCATACCTCACAATAACTTCTATCCAGGCTTCCCAATCAGCGCCCACACGCTCGTCATCCAGAAGAATTCGTTTGTCCCCATTTGGCACATTTCCTGGTTGGTCTTCAAGCTGTTCATAAAATTGGTCTTTGACTTCTTTATTGTCTAAAGTTGGGGCAGGTTGAGGTTTTTTGGATAGCTTATTGCTTATTGCAAAAGCAACTGCAGTTTTCCTTTTTTGTTGTTAAACGTCCCTTCCAGAAGAATGTTTGCCAGACGGGTTTCACTCAAGGCAGCTATATCAATTTTATATCTCTGAAGTTTCCGGGCTACTACTGCCGTTTTCCTTTCTGGGCAGGCGTTTCCGTGATTATCTTGTAATGTGCGAACATTTTATGCTGCTATTCAAAATTGATTGGAAGTATTAATACTTTTTTCTCTCTTTATTCGACCACAAGGGATTAGGTAATGTGTGAGCGGCTGTGTTTAGGCCACCTTTTCTAGCCCCCTCCCCAATTAGGAGTGCCTCCCTAAATAAGGCTGCTTTGTCACCATGTGTGCTACCAAGGGATAAGCTTCTCCTCTGTTAAATGATCCAGCGACCACTCTCCCATGGCCACCTCTATGCAGACATCTGAGTAAGCTACAGCTGCATAATGCCTTACTCACCACCATCTGTCCATCGCTGGGAGGGTTTGCTTGACAATTGACAACGGCGCAGGAGAGTATATTAAAGTGGTATGGTAGTTGCGCAAGTATGGAACCACTCTTTAGCCTTCTGATTACCTTATCCAGTTGAACAGCTAGCTGCTACGACTGGGAAAACCTTCCAGTGTAGCCTTTGGCCATCAACAACTATTGGTCCCTATTGATGCTCTTTAAAACCTGGACTCTGCTATAATGTCATGTTCGTCAGGTGCTGGTGTTTTCCATCCCAGCTTGCCTTCTATGCCACCATAGTCTTCATGCACTGACGGGGACACTCGCTATCGTTAGATGAGAATTTGGAATTCCTCGCCCCCTCACCAGGTTTAGCCTGCCGACCAAGACAGTTTACCGGGGTATGGCCGCTGCTTGCACAACAGCTTCTTGGAGCCACTGCTGAGAGTTTGTAGGTGTTTGAGGACCAGTAAACAGTATCCAACGGCGCTTGTGCCAAGGTGGCCGACACTATCTAAAACAACCCACTGCATACCCCGGTTGGGTATAAGCACGCCATGGATGGTCTTTTTCTCATTGTTTCTTCTTTAGCTGTTTTTCGTCTCCACTTCTTCGTAATGTGTCGCTTATATCATTTTCCCAGGTAATTGATTTCATAGTGGAGATCTCCAATGCGAGCAAGGATGGTTCCGGGTACCCATTTGTCCATGCGAGGATTACCTCAAAGAACACTGATTGCTCCCTTTGGAACGTGCGAAACAGCTGGAATATAACATATTGTTTTTAGTCATCCTAGTATATAAATTGTCCGGCCTGGCCAGGTCCAGTCATATATGGAGTGAGCGTCCCAGGAAAAGTTGAGCCGGTGACTGATTCGTGGTCAAATGTAGTGCTTCTCTGTACTGCCGAATAAATTCATTCAGATTCTGTTGCTCCCATGGCTTTCATGGCATCCTTCACAGTTTGAACGCTGCGCTCGGCTTGATCATTTGTGGATGGGTGGTACGGGGCAATTCTTCTTCTTCTTCTCAGCTATTTGCTGTCCACTGCAAGTCATAGGCCTCTTCTAATCTCTTCTATGCATTTCTGTCTTGAGCTGTTTGCTGTCAATGTATGCCTGCTGTTCTTATATCGTTTAGCCATCTGTTTGGTGGTCTATCTATGCTCCTTTTTGTTTCTCAATGCACCAGTGTATAACTGTTTCGACCATTTGCCGTTATTTTGCCTTGCTACATGCCCAACCCATTGCCACTTAAGGAGTGTGAGACGTTCTATAATGCTTGTAATGTGCCTGTAATGCATCGTTCGAAGTCTATTTGCACTTTTGTCTGGCAATGTGGCGGTTTCTAGACCATACGTTGAAAGTGGCAGTATACAAGCTTCTTCCGTTTCAAGCATATTGGCATATTGGGATCTGTCAATATATATTGCAGCTTTTCAAAGGCCGACCAAGTCAACACTACTCTTCTAGCAATCTCTGCCGTTTGTGTCCAAGGTATATGTATTGGTTGACGATTTCTATAGTTTGGCCTTGAATTTCCAAATGCGCTCCTATTGGGATCATTATTTTTGTTTTGTTGGAGTTCATTTAAAGTCCCACTGTTGATAATACGTGCCTTAGATCTTCAGCATTGTTCTAAGTTCGTTTATGTCACAACTCATGAGTACTATATCATTAGCAAAACGTAGATGATTTAAATATGAGTCGTCTATTTTAATTCCTTTATTCTCCAATGCATTTCTCTAAATATGTTCTCTAAGGCCAACATAAACAGTTTTGGGGAGATTACGTATGCTTGACGTACACCTTGGCCTTCTTCTTCTTCGTCGTTTTCCTCACTGTCTGAGGAATCGTGATCATATGTTCTTATGGTTTTATGTGCAGTTCTTGATTATTCCTCTCCATTCTGTTCTATCTTCTGCCTTTCTTAGGGCCGGTTGCAGAAAGCAATGTTAAGTCTGGTGTTAGCTAACATCGCGTCAAAGTGAACAAAAACGAATCAAATCTCAAATGCTTATGGTAACTAATACATTAGTAAACAAAATTTGATGCGATTTTGTTTACTTTGACGCCATGTTAGCTAACACCAGACTTAACAATGCTTTCTGCAACCGGCCCTTAGTGTGGTATATAGGGGAATTTCGGTGAAAATCGTACGACACTCATCAATGACCAATAGAAAAATTAGTTCACGAGCTGTAACCAAGACAACAACATAATTTCTTGTAAATTTTTTGTAGGTAGACCAACTTAACTGTAAGGGTTTGTGTCGTTACGATTTCCTTACCGAATCTGCATTCGAGCATTAATTCATATCCGGAAATTATTTTTCGTGCATTCCAACAACGTTTTAATTTGCCAGAGCGGGACGCGAGGGCAAATTAATACGACGTTGTTGGAACGCACTAAAAAAAAATCCGGAAAGAATGAATGCTCTTATGAGATTATATGTCAAAGTTTTTACTTGATCTAGCCACCTATTTGGATATCAACCTCTGGGTCGTTTTCCCTCTATCTTTCCTTGAACACCTCGGCCTATTGGGATCTTATTGGCCTTAGAATCCTGGTCTATTTGAACCCAGAAAGTTGCAGTTTCATATATATTTTTACTACTAGTAAGGCCCCCTCAGAACACATAATTTTTTAAAGGAATCTACCTTGTTTTTCAAGCTAACTTTTTAATTTAGTTAAAATTTTAAGAAATTTACCGTTTTTCCAAAGGTACCCTTTTAAAAAAAGTCAAAATTTTAAGGAAAATACCCTGTTTTTCTAAACGTGAATACGGTTTCGTCCAAACAAATTTCCCTTTTAAAAACACTTAAAATCTGCCTTTTTGCCGTGTTTTTAAAGGTATATTTAAAAAGCAACATTTTAAGGATTTTGTTCTATGTTAAAGACCTTTTTCCTGTTGGGCCCCCTCAGAACACATATTTTTTTTAGCAAATATACCCTGTTTTTCAAGGTACCTTTTTTAAAAGTAAAATTTTAAGGAAAATACCCTGTTTTTCTGCACAAAAATGAATACGGTTTCGTCCAAACAAATTGACCTTTTAAAAACAATTAAAATTTAAGAAATTTGCCCTGTTTTCAAAGATATATTATAAGCAACATTTTAAAGCAATCTGCCGTTTTTTTGTTGGGCCACTTCAGCACAAAATTGAATATGGTTTCGTTCAAACAAATTTGCCTTTGAAAAACACTTAAAATTTGCCTTCAGCTCATGAGCCTGTGCTGAATTTAAGGATTTTGTCCTATTTTTAAGGTCGTTCACTTCAGCACACATACGAATACAATTTCGACCAAACAAATTTACCTTTTAAAAAGCAAATATTTTAAGGATTTTGCCCTGTTTTTTAAAGGTCTATTTAAAAAGCATATATTTTTTAAGCATTTTGCCCTAATTAATCAACCTTACCGTATAAAAATCCGCAAAATACTTTTATATTTTATTATACAAATATACTCCTATTAAATATTTGATAAAGTTTCACTGTTGCTTGAATCGCTGCTACTGCAAAAAAAACAGTAATTCCATTTATAAAAAAAACTATATCTACTTATACAGAGTAATCTTCTCAATGAACGAGGACTTCTCTTGCCAACTCCCAAATTTAAATTTTAGTAATACTTGGGTCTCCAGTTTTACAATGTAGATTTCTGAAGAAGGGCTGGCTGTGCTGTCGATTTCATGGAATTCTATAAGCAACACGTCACGATTCAACATGTCTTGGGGGGTGTCCAAGTAATTAATCAAAATTGTTCTTAGGGTTTTCGACACCGTAACCTCGGCTTCCCGCTCTAGACCGTAAATCTCATTTTCGTTGGGTCATACTGACACCATGTACCTACCCACTCCATCTTATTTGATTTATTTCTAGAAAGAATATTGTTAGCGCGATGCACTGATTTGCGGTCGACCCTGCTTTGCTTACTTACCGACGAAATCTGCAACGAAACTTTTTGAATAAACTCTCTCCTGATAAAGCCATGACCAAAAAATGATAAATTCCACCTCTTCCAGCGGTTCGAGCCATTGCGCCCAGGGATGCCAGATGGATTAAAGCTGAATTCGTCAGCTCGGCCATGATAATTCGTGAGTAATAGTGAGATTTCGAAAAAATCGCTTGTAATTACCAAATTTAAATTGAAAGTTCTTTTTTTTCATAAATTTAATAAAGCACTATTTTCGAACACAAAGTTTTAATTCTATACAGACACTCACAGGTAACACGACTCACGAAAACTAATCCTGGTGACAGGTGACAAACCAAACGATTTTTTAAAAAATCTAGGAAAATGTCGATAAGCAGCGGGAAAATATAATAAGATGTTACGATGTTTTAACAAGTTAATTCGCTGGCTATATTTCTCAACTAAAATAAGCAAAAGCAGATACCTCGAGGGCACGTCTAGCTCAAGTCGAAGACGGCGTGCAGTGAATTAAATGAAGGAAACCGGGAGGGCGCCAGCGAATCCAGAGAGACAATCAACCAGGTATCTCAAATGCTTAATCAGACGATTCGCAGACTGAGTTCTTACAATGGGCTAAGAACTATAGCTGCAAAAGAAAGGTATACGGCAACATTGAAAGAAACTACATCTAGTTCTCAAGTATCACAGTTTAATTATAATCTTTGGCTCGGAGAAGTCGACAAATGACCCAATAGGGTCTACAGCAAGTAATACTTAAATTTTCATGGAAAATGCAGGATACAATCGGAGGAAAAACCTCTCAATAATTTACAGTTACACACTAAAAATACCTGGACGTACACACATTGGCATGGGCCTTTACTTTCGGCTAGTGTCCAAGTTATCGCCTAGCTGGTACAGGTAGTTGAAAGTAGATCCGTGGCCTGGGGCAGTTTAATTCATAGGCTCAACATGGCTCGCAAAGGGGGCTTGATGGGTGTCCCTAGTGTTAGGTGTGCTTTCATGAGATTCACGGAAGCTCTGCTTTTCGACACCAGCGGTTAATAGCCCAGCATAACGATGGGGCCCTGATTAGCCAAGGCGGCCTTAAACGAGGTCGCCGGAGGAAGAATCCCTCAGCTGCCAAATTCCGGATCGTGGATTGTAGCTCGGCACGTCAAGCTGACAACAAAATTGAACCCTAAGCAAAGCACTAGAATGCCGATAAGGACTTACCCCGTATGGGCGTGCAAGAGGTGCTACCATCAAAAAGAATCCGCCAAAACAGACGCGGCGATTGTAATTCGCCCAAAACTACGTCGTCAAGAGGAGAATCCGCCGAGGGCGTTTATTTTCCAAACATAACTAAATTAACCTCTTGAACGACTTCGAAGATGGTAGCGGCTACGAACGGCACCAAATTTCCAACAGCTAAGGCCCCAGAATAACGCTCGTAACCCGGAAACTCGCCAAAGAAACAAAAACTTATCGGGGAACGGAACCATGTTCCTATTAGCGAACAAAAGTTCCTAACTCAGGAGCGCGCGGAATTTAAATCTACCCACAGAGTTACAATTCGGAGAGCGCTTCCCATGAAGTTACAAAAAAAAGCAGAGTGAAGCGATAAATCTAACGAAAGCGCCATTTTAACGTAACAACTCCCCCCTTACCACAACAGAAAAATTTCCTAGAAATTTTTCGATAAGGCTATCGCAAAACCGTCACTAGCTCGAAGCAACTACACATAAAAAAAATGAAAAGAAAGGCACCAAAGGCCTCAACCATCACCCACGTAAAAACCCTAATAACCCGCACCACAATACAACAATACCCGGAGAGACGGGCGCGAACCCGAGCGGAACCCGCAACCGGACCTCCTCCACGACAGGGATCGAGACTGCTCGTCGCTGCTGGATGGTAAAGCTGCGCCGGTGAACAGTCCCGTGGCAACCCGTCGCCAAGAAGTCCCAACCACCAGAACCGCTCAACACCCCCACCACGTCCCCCACAAGCAACCCCCCCTGACAACTTCCTAACAAACAAACCAAACCCCGAGGCGGAAGCAAAACCCCACAGTTAAGGCACTGTTAGACCGAAAACCAATAACCCTTCCCACGAATAAATCCAACAACCCGTACCCACAAAAATCCCAAAATTTCCCCAAAACATCGATTAGGGTTCTTCTTTTGACAAAAAGGGGAGAAGGCAACCCCGGGAAAAGAGGGTGACAGACACCAGAAAAGCGAAAGGCAGAGACAACAATCACGCAACTCAACACGCATGCTGATTGAGAGACCCTGGAGCGCCCCGAACGGCCTGGAGGAAATCTCTGCAATCTTCATCCCATTCGCAACGAAGACCCATTCACCACCAAAACACCCATGCACACCAGATCACAGGGAAATGAAACGAAACGTAGTAAGATCCATCAACATCACGCAAGGAGACCAATTCAAACTCTGAAGGGCACTAACATTCATAGGCTATAGGAATAAAAGGAAACGGCCAGATCGGAAAATACGAAGGCGAAGAATGAAGGACTAACCGACTAAAATTATTTATGACACGGAACTACACACCACCGACACATTCGAATCCCAGCTCCACAATTCGTTCTCACAGGAGGTCAACCCGCGAACAGCGCCAGACAAATTCTCGACGTGAGGTCTCAAGCAATCAACCAACAACTGAAGCGAAATAGCGTGAACATTAGTACACTCAATACTTTCGTCGACAACACGGCTCTGAAGAGCTTTATCATGAAAACACTCCACAGCCGCCCCAGAATATACCAAAGTCGAACATAAAATCGACCTAGACGTCAGCCACAAATATTCCAGTGTTCGAAGTGGGAGAACTAGTTGCCAAACTTCCCAGACTGAACTACTCCAAGTGCTCAATAGAACTATCCGAGACCGCACAAGAGGGAAAGTCAGACGAAATCGCTCCCCTACCGTGACCTGTCCTACGATGCAATAAAGGGACGAACTTGATGACAATGTTCCCTAACAGTGACCTACCCTACAAATGCCCAACCAACCACCCTAAATATAACGAGAGAGGACCATTACGTCACAGAGGAGTCATCATAAGGTTTCAAGTCCTTCGCATGCCAAGTACCTTTCAGCAAGCCCGTCTGGATCTTTTAGCTCATAGACCCAACGGGAGAACTTCCGATTGACATAAAAAGGGCCAATATATTTAGAGGCGAGCTTCGCCGTGAACTGACGAGCGGCATCAGACAGAACGTAATTTCTACGCAACACGGGCTGTCCCGGAACATATTCCAAA
This sequence comes from Agriotes lineatus, assembly GCA_940337035.1. Classification (NCBI taxonomy): domain Eukaryota; kingdom Metazoa; phylum Arthropoda; class Insecta; order Coleoptera; family Elateridae; genus Agriotes; species Agriotes lineatus. The sequence goes on from CALNHX010004349.1 coordinate 102,100, forward strand.
GGACGCCGACGAAGGTCATAACGGGCCTTAGAATTCTGATACGCCTTTCCCAATCGGCGCTTGACCTCAGCGTACAATTTGCTCAAAAAGGCAGCACGCGTGTCTAGGTCTCGACCGCGATCGAACTGAAATTCCGGATCTTCACCATCTGGGGTAGGCTCGTGTCTCAGTACAATCTCTCGACCAAAATTTATGAAATAGGGAGTCTTCCCCGTGACCTCATGAACTGAAGTACGCGTCGCGCAAGCTACATGGGGCAGATATTTGTCCCAGTTCTGATGATGGTCAGACACGTAAGCCGTCAACATGGTTTTCAACACCCTATTTATACGCTCCGTCGGATTGGCTTGAGGATGATAGTTGCCCGTAAAGGAGATCTTGCAACCGTACTTGTTGGCTAAGGACCGAAACTCACGGCTACGAAATTGGACGCCATTATCACAAATGATGCGCTTAGGGGCACCGAACATCAGGAAAACATCTTCCTCAAAGTGACGCGAGACCGCGTTAGCTGATGCGGCCCGCAAAGGAAAAGTCAGCGCAAATTTGCTGAAGCAATCCGCCACGACCAGAATGTAGGCGTACCCACGTGACGACCGGGGCAGGGGTCCGATAATGTCACCACAGATGACCTCCCAAGGTTTCGAAATCAAGGAATGGCCTCCCATAAAACCAGCGGGAGCTCGTTGTTCGGGTTTAGTTCGTTGACACGTTTCACAACGACGGACATAGGCGGCGACATCATACCGCAATTTGGGCCAATAATATTTGTGGGCGATACGATGAAAAGTTTTATTAACGCCCGCATGACCAGCCGTAGGGCTATCATGATTCTGCCTAATGATTTCACGACGCTGTAATTTCGGGACCACAAACTTCCAATGATCTTCGTCATCATCCGCCAAGTCAGGATAATCGGACCGAACGTACTTGTAGAGCTGGCCATCACTAACTCGCCACTGAGGGAATTTACGAGGATTGGCGGTAACTTGCCGACACATGCGCCTATACCAAGTATCACGAGCAGGTTCAAGAGGCACCTCAACAACATCAACAACAGGAACGGCTCGGGACAACGTGTCAGGCACGACATGTTCCTTGCCCTTGCGATGCACAATATTAAAATCGTACTGTTGGAGGCGAACAGCCCAACGAGCAATGCGACCCACGGGGTCCTTGATGTCATTGAGCCACTTAAGGCTGTAGTGGTCCGTTACTACCGTGAATTTAGTTCCCTCGATATAAGGCCTAAGTTTCTCGATTGCGAAAAGAACAGCAAGACACTCGCGCTCCGTAGTGCTAAAGTTCCTTTCAGTTTTTGACAACGATCGGCTGATGTAGCAGATGACCTTCTCTCCGTCAGCTTGTTGCTGGCTAAGGACCGCGCCGACACCATACCCAGAAGCGTCGGTCTGAATTACAAAAGGTAACGAAAAATCTGGGCACGCCAAAATAGGGGCCGAAACCAGATGCTCCTTGATAGAAAGGAAGGCTTGCTCACATTGGTCATCCCATACAAATTTAGCGTTTTTCCGAAGAAGCGAAGTCAAAGGGCCAATCAGCGAAGAGAAATTCGGCACAAACCGTCGATACCATGATGCCATGCCAACTAGACGACGCACCTCCGATACCGAGACGGGAGTAGGTATGCGAGTAATAGCATTCACTTTCTCCGGATCAACCAACAACCCTTGGGCATTAACCACGTATCCGAGATACTTGAGCTCGGGCTTACAAAAATGACATTTGTCTTTACTAAGCGTGAGGCCGGCGGCCATGAGACGAGAGACTACCTCGCGTAGGACAGAAAGGTGTTTATCGAACGTGGAAGTGCAAATCACAATATCATCGAGATAGGTAAACGCATAGGGCTCCAAGTCCGCGCCGACTACACGGTCGATCAGACGCTGCCAAGTCGCCGGTGCCGTATGCAAACCGAAGGGCATGCGACAAAACTGGTATAAACCCCGATTCGGGACAGTAAAAGCAGTCAAAGGACGTGAAGAAGCCGCAACAGGGATCTGCCAGTATGCAGACTTAATGTCGAGAGTAGTGAGATAGTGGGCATCGCGAAGCTTGTCTAACGTACTCGATACGTACGGCAAAGGGTAGGCGTCAGGTTGGCTTACTTTATTAAGACGTCGGAAATCAACGCAGAAACGGTAACTAGCGTCCTTCTTCTTAATCATGACGATAGGTGACGACCATGCAGAAGTTGAAGGCTCCACCACACCGTCCTCCAACATCTTTTGCAATTCGACATCCACCTGTTTCTGAAGAGCAGGGGAAATAGGGTAATACCGTTGCTTAATAGGCGGCGACGTCGTCTTAATCTCGTGCTCAACTAAATGAGTGCAGCCAAGCTTAACCCCCATTCGCTCAAAGGTCTCCCTAACAAAATTATCAAGTTGTTCGCGCTGACTAGTCGTTAAATGTTCGACAGTCTGAATGGCCTCTATCACCGGGACTGAATCATCTTTGGAAAACGACCACTCATTACTCCGAAGATCGGGTACGATACCCATGCGTCGCCAGAAATCGGTTCCCAAAATTAAAATCTGGGGTACCGAAGGCACAACTATTAGATCAATAAGGCAAACCCTATCGCGTAAGTTAATCGGAACGGTGACGCTTCCCAAACTCCGACACTCCATCCCGTTGGCGATGACACAAGTGGGCGCTCGATTTGTTTCAAGACGGCAATGCCCTCTTAGTAAATTCCAACCCTTTATGCCAAGAATAGTGCGAGAAGCACCCGAGTCCAATAACCCGAGAATTTTTCTTCCAAAAATCAAAATCTGTAAATAAGGCCTTTCATCAGGGCCTGCATGACTCAAAATAAAATTCAAAACGGCTCTCGAACCCATATCAAAATCTTCACAAGAGTTGACCGAAGATATTTCATCGCAGCGCGCCAGCCGGTCGCCTAACGACGCTGCTTCCCGTTTCCCGCACACGAACGACATGTCCTAATCGTAACATCCGGTTTCCCACACCGATAACAATGACGCCTTCTAGGCGCGGGGCAATCGACGGCACGACGATTAGGCTGATCGCAATTCCAACATCTCAATTCTGGAGTTCCAACAAAGTTTACAACGCGAGCCGAATTATCTCTGGAAGGAGCACCCCCTTCATCAGAAGAAACAGCTACCGTATGAATTCGAGGACTGACTCGAGGTTTCCGATATGCCAAGTCGGGTTCCAACATGCGACTAACGTTAGTTGGGGGCCCGCAAAACCGTTGTGCACAAAGATGTGCATCTTCCACTGCCTTACAAACCCGCAGCAAATTTGGAATGGATGAAATCGGTTCTAATGCCAGTTGTGTTTGGAAGTGGGGCAATAAATTCCGGCGAATAAGGCTAAGCCTAGTACAAGTTGAAGGTACTGAGGGCAATCGACGAAATACATTTTCCATAACAGCCACAAACACGGTAGGGGAAAGGGTTGTACCTTGGGACATTTTTTACTTTTTTAATTATTGTACAGACATCTTTGGTTCAAATGCAAAAGCTTTTTGGCCCTGAAGAGGCTACAACTGTAGGCAGTTGCTAGCTGACAAACATTGTTGCTATCACCAGTCCGTATACCACTACTCATCGTTTAATCAGTTGGTGATTTTTGTCCCAAGGTACAACCTGTGGTTTTACTTTGGGACAGCTTTGTTTCTACCTTGGGACATGGTAAACATTTGAATATCATATTTTTTATTATTTGAAAATGAACCAGGACTTGGGTTATAAATGTGTTTTATTATGAAATTAGGTTAAACATAATTATTAGGTATTGAATACATGTCATTTCAAATTGAGATCTTGTGGGAATAAAATATTAAAGGAATGAAATCCGCGACGTATCGTTGGAGTTGGCAATACTTTCACTATATTGCACAGATTAACACTGCTGATATCATCGACGCTGGGGAATACAAAATGAGTTCTTTGCTTCCTTAGAAATTTTATGATCACTTCTGGTTCAGTCTTGTCTTGTTCTACTAGTAATCCAGTGTAGTAAACATCTCCTGTAGCTCTACCGGCTATTTTAAACTTAACTAGAACCCAACTGCCTTTGGAGTAAACCAGCGGACCTTCGTTAGGTAGAAAGAAAGAAGGAAGAGAGAAATACTCATCTTCGGAGCTAGAATAGAATCGACTTCCTCCTGAGCTGTCGCCGAGCTCAGGTAATTCCTCATCAGAAGAAGACGACGAAAATTTCACAGATTTTTTAGCAGCTTCTTTCTTCTGGAATAACGTGCCCTTCCTACTCTTTTCCTCTTCAATTCTCTGCTTCTCTGGCGTGTCTGTGGCAATCATACACTTCCCAGGTTTTCGTCCTCTACCACAGGATTTCCTAGGTGGAGCTCTGGGAAATGGACGAATTTGTTCTGGAGTAACAGCTGTAGATGGTTAAAATGCATCACTTGTCGAAGGTGTCTCTTCTGATTGCTCTGTGATATTTTCCCTCTCTTCAAGTGCATCTGGCAATTGTAATTCAGCTGCTGCTGCTGCAGGGTATTGCCTGTTTGTCATTTCAGCAGGCAAGAACTCGTCGTCTCCGAAAACTTCTGCGTTGAACGGCCATATACCGGCAACCCTGAATCCCACGGTGATGTTATTTGGAGTGAATGCCAGAGGGAATGCTTTTCCCAACAATGCTGAGACATCATAAATCGAAATCGGCTTTCCGGGATGGCTAATCATCCAATCCTTAGCAGCTTTGTTATAATAGGCTTTAAGCGGGCCAAAGACAGACCGGTCCAATGGCTGGAGCTTGTGGCTGGTGTGGGGTGGGAACGTCAGGAAAACTATTCCATTTTCTTTCGCCAAATTAATCGCTTCTAACGAAAGGTGGCTTTCGTGATTGTCCATAATGAGGAGGACTGCATTGCCACGAGAAGGCTTTGCCATAGAGATAAAATGTTTGAGATATTTCACAAATAGTTCTGCATTGGACCAACCACTAGAAGTTGCCATACCAAGGGTACCGGGTGGTGCATTGTTGATCATGTGTTCCTTGTAATTAACACGAGGAAATATGATGGCTGGGGGAATAAACGTTCCTGCAGCATTTATGCTAGCAATCATTGTAATGTTGATTCCACGTTCTCCTGAAGTAGCTGCTCCAATTTGTTTGGCCTTTATGTCACCAATGACCCTTGACGGTTTGTGAACTGTAGAGCAACCTGTTTCGTCAAGGTTCCAGAAGTTTTGAGGTTGTAGGTTGTACCTTTCATAGATTTCTCGAAGTTTTCCAAAAAATATTTCAACATTTGGTTTGTTGAAACAGGCCATTCGACCTAGGCTTGTAGACTCCAGTTTTCGAAGAGATTTTCTGTTTTATATGAATTACGAAATGTTCGGTACCATTGTCTCCCTGCTGATCGATGTTCATTCCAATTTTCTGGATACTTGATATTGTTTGCTTCGGCATACTGGAAAGCTAATTTCTTCATTTCGTCCACGGTCAAGCCAAAGTTCCACTGCGCAGCCTTTAAAATATAGGAGAGAAGTTCTTCTTCTTGCTCACGGGTGAAGACCTTTTGTGTTGCATTGTTGGCTTCATATTTGAAATCAGTTTGACCAGACAACTTGTATTTTTTTAGGTGCCTGCCAATGGTGCTTTTTGATAAACCATAATCTCTCGCTACTTCTCGTAGAGACCGTTTGTTTGTGATAACATCATTGGCAGCTGCCTCCATAATTTCTGCATCTGGTTTCGCTCTCTTTTTCCCTGTTGCACTTCTGCCCATCTTTAAAATTGCACAAACTTTGGTTAAATTGCAGATGAAGTAGTTGGTTGTACCTTGGAACACGTCCTATGGTACAACCAGAAAAGTGTCCTAAGGTGCAACCAAGCACACTTTTGACAAAATAAATTTTCTAACCTTTAATTAAATCTACTTTTTAATAATTTTTTGCATAGGCTGTGTGCTTAAACAATCCTGCTGCAGTACTACAAAGAATAATTCAAATAATGATGCTTACCTTGTTTGTATACGTTCTGGAAGTTGCAGTGAAATTTTACTTTCAACGTACGAAAATGATAATCTGACTCTTGACGCTTCGAGCAATGACTGACACTAAAATGACTTGGTGGGCAAACAAAGGATAGGGTTGCCAACATAATATGTAATTCTGAGAGTTACCGCTAGAGTGGTTGAATTTCGAGAGCAACTGTCCCAAGGTAAAACCGTCCCAAGGTACAACCCTTTCCCCTAACTGGTTCATCAGCACCTTGAGTGCGATTCCTTATCTCATCCCACAGCCCAGCCTCATAATCGCAAGGAAGAAAAGCTATACGTAAGGCATTGACTAGAGCATCCCAATTCTGCACAGTGTCTTTTATCGAACGGTACCATATTAACGTATGACCCGTGAAGAACTCAACGGCTGAGACGAAAAGTTGTTCCTTAGAAACACCACGAGAGACCCGTAACTCTTCAACTCGCTCCAGAAAGCTGGACAGTCCCGATTGACCATCAAAGCAAAGGTTCCATTTATTTATAGGCAGGCAATTGTTGTACCGAGGTGAGGACTCGAAAACGTGTGTGCTATTCATACCGATAGGTGAATGAAATACTCGTGGATTACTAACACTCGGCATACTAAACCGGACCTAAGAAGGAATCTCCGAGAGAATTCGGGCCTGACCCTGAGGATGGTGGGTTACACCATTCGAACCTATCTCGTCATCCAGAACTTGACCGTCATCCAAATCTAGCAAGTTAGCTACACCCGAGGCATCAGGGGCCTGTACTTCACTATGAGGAGTTAGTTTAGTTTCTAAATCATCCATTGCTCCTAAACACTGATTATACAATGCATTCTTACGGTCTCGCAATGAACCCGGAGGACTCAATCGTTCCAGACGATGGGATACATGCAACAGTCGAGTTTGGACGCGTTTAAAATCATTACTACCCTTAACAAGGTTTTCAAAGGCCGCGATCTCGTTCACTAAGTTCCCTAACTTGTGGAGGCAAATATCGAGTTCCCCCATCGCATCTAATTCAACCTCAGGAAACAAAGCATTTCCGGATCTTTCTAGCCTAACACGGGCTCGAAGCAACTTCCGTTTATCCCCAACGTTGCCATCACAAGTGACACCCCGAATCCTAAGTTCATAGTCTAATTCGTCTACGAGAAGTCTATCGATATCCATGACAACACATAATTTTACTCAAAGACGCAGAAAATGAAAGAAAGTGAATTAACTCTTCCGTACCAACACCGCAGTAAGACAGAAGCAGAGCTTTCCGCTAATTAAATTAAACAACCAGTATTGATTTCACTTGTAAATTTGGAAAAGCCTAGGTGGGCCTACGCTAAACTATACCAGGCAAAATCGGTAACAAATCTTTCCAATTTACTATTATCGAAGAGTTCAAAATTTTATACCCTAGCTCGGTTTCCCCGAACACAAGCCTGTACATATGCCCCTCAAAAATATAAATAATATATCTTAAATATAAGCATGCACCAATCTTAATAATTACTAATCATGCACAATAATAATTTCTAATTAATAGTAATAAACACCTATAATATATGTAACACATGCAAAAATTCACACATCGGTTTACTATAAATATGACCCAATACACTTTAAAATTCGAATGGCCAGAGAAAAAAAAACAGAGGGTCTCATTCAATGTTGCTAACAGAACTCAAAATTTTGACAAAGTGCAAAGCACGTTTACGGAAACCAGGCCACACACGTTGGAGCGCCAATTTTTTTGTTACGATGTTTTAACAAGTTAATTCGCTGGCTATATTTCTCAACTGAAATAAGCAAAAGCAGATACCTGGAGGGCACGTCTAGCTCAAGTCGAAGACGGCGTGCAGTGAATTAAATGAAGGAAACCGGGAGGGCGCCAGCGAATCCAGAAAGACAATCAACCAGGTATCTCAAATGCTTAATCAGACGATTCGCAGACTGAGTTCTTACAATGGGCTAAGAACTATAGCTGCAAAAGAACGGTATACGGCAACATTGAAAGAAACTACATATAGTTCTCAAGTATCACAGTTTAATTATAATCTTTGGCTCGGAGAAGTCGACAAATGACCCAATGGGGTCTACAGCAAGTAATACTTAAATTTTCATGGAAAATGCAGGATACAATCGGAGGAAAAGCCTCTCAATAATTTACAGTTACACACTAAAAATACCTGGACGTACACACATTGGCATGGGCCTTTACTTTCGGCTAGTGTCCAAGTTATCGCCTAGCTGGTACAGGTAGTTGAAAGTAGATCCGTGGCCTGGGGCAGTTTAATTCATAGGCTCAACATGGCTCGCAAAGGGGGCTTGATGGGTGTCCCTAGTGTTAGGTGTGCTTTCATGAGATTCACGGAAGCTCTGCTTTTTGACACCAGCGGTTAATAGCCCAGCATAACGATGGGGCCCTGATTAGCCAAGGCGGCCTTAAACGAGGTCGCCGGAGGAAGAATCCTTCAGCTGCCAAATTCCGGATCGTGGATTGTAGCTCGGCACGTCAAGCTGACAACAAAATTGAACCCTAAGCAAAGCACTAGAATGCCGATAAGGACTTACCCCGTATGGGCGTGCAAGAGGTGCTACCATCAAAAAGAATCCGCCAAAACAGACGCGGCGATTGTAATTCGCCCAAAACTACGTCGTCAAGAGGAGAATCCGCCGAGGGCGTTTATTTTCCAAACATAACTAAATTAACCTCTTGAACGACTTCGAAGATAGTAGCGGCTACGAACGGCACCAAATTTCCAACAGCTAAGGCCCCAGAATAACGCTCGTAACCCGGAAACTCGCTAAAGAAACAAAAACTTATCGGGGAACGGAACCATGTCCCTATCAGCGAACAAAAGTTCCTAACTCAGGAGCGCGCGGAATTTGAATCTACCCACAGAGTTACAATTCGGAGAGCGCTTCCCATGAAGTTACAAAAAAAAGCAGAGTGAAGCGATAAATCTAACGAAAGCGCCATTTTAACGTAACAAAGATAACTCGGAATGTATCGTCTATTAACATTTTCGGCAGGCAACAAGCCACTACTTCGTCTTGGCTTGTACTTGCCTTGTTACTTAAATAGCTATTATCTTGTTATTTTTCAAATGTTTTATCACTTCATCAAATTCACAAGTTTCCATCAATTTTAGAAAAACTAAACAAAGGAAAACGCACATGTTTGTATCATCTGGTTGAATTTTTATTTTATTGTATACGCCTTTAAAATAAAAGAATATGGTTTACTACCAAATGATTCAAAATAAAATACGGTGTCTCCTCTGATTATATAACAAGTTGCGTGTAAAATTAAAGCACGCCTGATATTACGTCTAAATATTATCACACATTCGTTTTTCAAAAATTTGATGGAAGTGAATCTATGAAAACGTCTTGAAAATTTCTCAATTTTAATTTCTTTACATATTTTAATGTGTCAAATACAGATTGTGGGGATAGTATAGACTTGTTTATTTGATCGTTCGATAATTTTAAGGCGTAACTCGAATTCGCTTTGCTCATGACGACTTTGTCCGAATTTGATTTGATTTTATTTTTTAATTTTTCTTTGTCTGCATTTTCAATTACCAGATTTACGTTTGTATTTTTCTTCCATGCGTCTACAACTTTTTTTCATTGATGGGGAGTCAATTTCATTTCCATTTATTAACTCTGAGTATATAGACTAGGTTTACGAGGAAGTACATGTACATGTTGTTTTTCTTTTTCTTTTGCTTCCTCCTCTTCTTTTTCTTTTTCCTCAAATTGTAATAAATCAAACATTTTTGAACTTGTAGCTGTCGTTTCTGTAAATTTTTTGATTCATTAAAATACAAACTTTCTTTATTATAACGTCTAGTATTTATATACGAATCGTAAAATCCTTTTCCAATATTAACGTCAGAAATACCCATAGTTGCTAGAGAATCAACTAAACCACTTGCTAATACTCGATAAGGATGATTTTCATTTTCTATGTAATCTAAAATCATTTTTGAAACCTTTGGTTGATTTTTTATTTTTGAAAGAGCTCCAGTGACTTGCACATTTACATCTCCAGCAGCTAAAAAATTTTTTCCTTTCATCATATACTTTACAACTTTGGCCCACATTCTCTGTTTTCAATCATATTTCTTTGATTTACTTATTTTGTCTGCTTTATCTATTAATTCTAAATCAGATTGTTTTATTTTTTCATAAATTTCTGGTGTACAATTTTTTGAATCGTTGTAGTAGGTACCCAGTTTCAGTATATACTCTATCGTGTTCCTTACAAGCTTTATCTAAATTGTTTATTTCTTGATCACCTCGTTCAATTCTCTTTTTGTATTTTGTAAACGGACCACATTATTCATATTCACCGGGGATGTGCATTTCTGATATTTTATCAATTAATCCGCCTGCTTTATCACAACATCTATTTTGAATACATTTTAAACATTCACGAATGGTTTTTGAAAATACGTGTCCCGCAGCTCTTGTACTTTTACTCTCTTGGTGTCTCATCCCATATGTCTTTAACTAAAAAGATCCACTTGTTGCATTTTGATGTTAACGCTTTATTTGATTCTGGATTATAATTTCGAATCATTGAATTTGATTTTCTTAAAATTTCTGAAAACGTATTGTGATTATCGGAAGTATAATCAAATTTTTCAGGTGCTTTTCTATCGAATAATAATTTTTCTAATCCTGATGTAATTACATAAAGTTTTCCAAGTAAGTAAAATGCATCTTTACCAGACGATATGGTTGGCCCTATGACTTCTGGTCCAATCATAAATTCTTTAGAAACCAAATCAAATCTGGGACCATAAATTCCATCTTTTTTTCTTTACTCTAGATGCGTCTGCCTGTAAATCATTTCATATATTACTATATTCAAAAACTTCATCATCTTCATCTTCACTTTGTTCAATTATGGGTTTAGGAATCGATTTTCTGGATTTAGATTTTTTAATATCTACCAACTCTTCTAAATTTTTATTCATCTTATCTAATCGCTTTGTAATTGGTTCCTCTTTTTTCTCTCTCTGTTTATTTTGTATAACTTCTTTATTTGCTACAGCAATCTCTCTATCCATAATTTAATTTTTATCATTTCGTTCGGACTCATCGGACAATCTTGTTTGCTAATAGTCGGACCATGTTCTTGTCGATCGATTACATCTTGATCGATAGTCGTCAGAAAGCATTGGTTCTTCGTTTTCGTTGGTCTCTTTTGCAAATCTTCTTTTCAGTTTTTGGTGCAATTTTTTCATTTTCTCGGTATTCATCAATTATAGATTCAAGGGAGTTAAGCTCAAATATTTCAAAGATTTAGAAGCTGGTCAGACTTGTGAAGGTAAGCCAAGAATTCGTGCAATTATAGTAGGTCCAAGTGGAAGTGTAAAAACACATTTGACTCTAAATTTTATTTTCAACCAAAAATTAGTTTACTACAAAATCTTTACATTTATACCAGATCACCAGATCAACTAATTTATCAAAACTTGAGAAAGATTTTCAAAAATGTAAAATGTAAATTATTTTTTGTAAGTGAATGGGAAAATATTTTATCTGTAGACGAATGCTTACCAGATAGTTCGGTTATCTTCAATGATGGATCTTTGGATAAACAAACCAAAGTGCAATACTATTTTACTAGAGGAAGACACAAAGGAATTTCGTGTATTTATATTGTCATTCAATTTCAGCTATTGATCCTAAATTTATACGTGGAAATGCAGATTACATGTTTATTTTCAAATTACCCCCCAAATATATCAAATTCATTTACGATAATTACATTTCAAACATTTCCAAAGAACAGTTTGTAAAAATTTGTAACGAGTGTTGGAATAAAAAATTTAATTTTCCTGTCAATTGACATGGTAAATTTAACTTTTTTTAAATGTTTCACCCCTTTATAAATGAAGGAAGTGAAGGATATTTATGGCGTTAAATGCAAAAAACACAGAAAATAAAGGTAAAGTAACGTTAAAAAACATAAAGATGGAAGTCAGAATTATTCAACAATTTGCGCTGAATGTGCTAAAGAAAAATCACAAATGAAACATGGACCAACCAAAAATCTTCAACTCTTAAAAATAAAAAATCTTCAACTGATAAAAGTAAAACATCTTCAACTGTTAAAAAGAAACAAGAAGAAAGTAGAAAGTAAAAGGAGCTGTATCTGGAAAAGCGATTATATGTGTACAGAAAGAGCTATATTTTTTATAAAAAAATCGGAATACCATTGAGTTGTGGAAATTTAATATTTAGTACGTCTAGCCTTTCTGGACTTACTTTACTACTCTTGAGCCTATTAAGCTTAGGAGGCGGAGTACTTACACTAATTGATAAATCTTGAAAAATATTCAATTTTTTCTTAGAGAAAAATATATGAAACAAGCCGGTTTAAATGGATGTTGAGCAGCAGAATAACTAGACTAGATTTTTTCAACGGTCGCCGTGTCGACCACAGATAATTATTTTGTCTTAGTAGTTTTTTTAACACAGATTATTTTGTTTAAAGTTTTAGACAAATGACCCTGTTTTTAAAACACTTATTTTAGATTGTTACTGTTGTCAAATCTGGTTTAATTGGTAGACCATTTTTTTTATTCAACAGATTTCTTTGCTTGAATAGTTAGACCAGACTTTCTATTTAAGTGCTTTCAAAGGTGATTCTGTTTGGATGAAACCGTATTCATTTTTGTGCTGAAGTGGCCCAACAAAAAAACGACAGATTCCTTTAAAATGTTGCTTTTAAATATACCTTTGAAGACGGGGCAAAAATCTTAAATTTTAAGTGTTTTTAAAAGGGGAATTTGTTTGGACGAAACCGTATTCATTTTTGTGCTGAAGTGACCCAACAGAAAAACAGGGTATTTTGCTTAAAATTTTACTTTTAAAAAGGTACCTTGAAAAACCGGGTATATTTGCTAAAAAAAATGATGTGTTCTGAGGGAGCCCAACAGGAAAAAGGTCTTTAACACAGGGCAAAGTCCTTAAAATGTTGCTTTTTCAATATACCTTTAAAAACAAGGCAAAAAGGCAGATTTTAAGATTTTTTAAAAGGGAAATTTGTTTGGACGAAACCGTATTCACGTTTAGAAAAACAGGGTATTTTCCTTAAAATGTTGACTTTTTTTAAAAGGGTACCTTTGGAAAAACAGGGTAAATTTCTTAAAATTTTAACTAAATTAAAAAGTTACCTTGAAAAACAGGGTAGATTCCTTAAAAAATGATGTGTTCTGAGGGGACCTTACTAGTAGTATTTTTTATGAGCCGCGAATACCTGGAGTCTATTCTGGCGTCGTCCATTGCTGAGAGAAAGGCTCATATTTCTACAAAGTTGAAGGCCTTTCTGAAGTCTACAAAAGCTAAGTGAAGTTAAAGTTGTATTCATGTGCCTTCTCAATAAGTATTTTTAATGTTTGAAGGTGATCCACCGTACTGTAGCTTTACCGAAATCCAGCCTGCTCCACTGTTTGGCATTGGTAAAGCTTTGCTGTTAGTCTGTTCGTTATGATTTTCAATAACAATTTACATAAGTGAGATAGTAGACTTATCGAGTGATAATTCTCTATATCGGAGTTATCTTCTCTTTTAAATATTAGGATGACCTCGGTGTTGTCTTTTAATATTTTACCTTCATCCAGGAATTTGTAAAATAGTAATTTTAGGGCGTGCATTAATGTTGGTCCTCCATTTTTCAACATTTCACAGGTTAAGTTATCGTCGCCAGGTGTCTTGCGATTTTTCATTTGTTTTGTAACGTTTCGCCCCCTTGCTAAGGGCGTTATAAATTTATACCTCGGGATCAATCGGAGGCAGGATTCGATCAAACTCAAATATGTACAGTAATAAAACACAAGATAATTACCACAAATATATTGTAGTTAGCTATTATTAGCTATTAGTACAAATTAAATCGTAGTTTTAAATTGAGGTAAAGTTTGACAGTTTGGCGATCCTGTTGTGAATTTGTCGGTGTTCGGTCCCGAAGGCGGATTGGATTTTCCGGCTTCTATTTAACGTTTCACAACGTTTAGGGCGTATCCTCCAGATAAGTTTAACAAATCCCCAAGCCGCATTTTATGCGGAACGTGCAATATGTTTCCTTTAGACACAATTATTAATACATTTTGAACATTTTGTTCGGAATGCAAAAGGGAAATGCGTATTAGAAGTGTTGCTAGCGAAGACGATAGGAGACAGGCTAACCTTATCACATGCTATCATCTAGGTCGGGTTCTGTCATCGATGCTAAGAGGCAGGCTAACCATATCACATGTTAACATCAGGAGAGGACATAAGAGAAAGAGGAAGTTCTGGACTGGACAGGATAGGTGATCTCAAGTAGGAGAAATCTCAAGTTCGGGACTGGACAGGTTCAGGTTCTGAGCCCAAGAGAACTTTATCGCTACAGCAGGTCTGGGAGAACATTGAGTGGGAAACGACGCTGACGTTTATTCAGCGCGACTTTGCGCATAGCGGAAGTCTTCTAGTTATCAGAAAATCAAGCGCCGGATAGATGCAACGTTCGATTAGGCGATGTATAAAATTTAATACATTTTGATACAGGAGCTAGCGTTACAGTTTGAGTGTTGCACATATTTCGGAAGTTGTAATTTCCTGCGTTCATAATCATTGGCTGTTTTCGACAATTGCAATAATCTCGGATTTGTTTGTTATTAGAGCTTGTTGGTTTTTTTATCATATTTACTTTTTGTTTGCCAGTGTTTAACTTTCTTCCTAGTATTTTCATTTGTATTGTCTTCAATTGTTTGACGTATAATTTTTCTATTGTATTCCCTGACGTCTTTTTAATTCTTTTACATTTTTGTTAAGTTAACTATATGTGTCGGAATATTTATTGGTTTTACGTCTTTTTTCATTAACTAATTGTATTAGAGCTTAACTTTCTTTTAGATTTCCTTCTGCTGCTAGTACTAGCGCAAAGTGTTTTGGTTACTTTTAGGATGTCACTTTTCATTTTATTCGAGAGGGTGTCTATGTCCATTTCAACTAATTTTTCAATCGGTTTAATTTTTTCTTTAATTCATGTTTGTATTCTTCTCTTCTCGGGGTTATTAGCTTATGGAATTTGACGCCCACTGCCTGTAGGAAAGCCTTGAATTCGACGATGTGAAATTGATGCCGTTATCTGAGATCAGTGTTACGGGAACCCCATAAGCAGCAAACAGTCCGTCTATAATGAAGATGATTAAAATATATTATGAAAAATATCGGAAACTAAGTAAGTCTATAACAGGTAGAAATACAGAACGTTGAATAATAAAATTAGAGCTTTCAAAAAACATTAGCGTCGAACACTTTTTGACATACTATCTTATAAGAGCAAATACTTATCTACTTGCAAGGGTGAAATTTAAATTCCCACAAAAGAAAGGTCATTTTAATTATATCAACGGAATGCCAGGAAAATGGACCATTGGTTATGTAGACATTACTACAAGTAAGATCCTATAACATAAAATTGGTGTCTTTTCTTTGTATTGAAACAATAAAGAAGCCAACCTGCGATCGATAACTAATAATAATCAATGGTAGTATAATCGCAGATCAACCCCGTTATCATTTATACACCACGGTAGCTCTGAAATGTTTGTACTCACCGCAATGACCTAGCTATCTCAAATCGATGGCCTTGGGTCGCAAATTCTTATCATCAGCTGTACTGCTGCAAGCTCTTTTAATAAAAAACAGGCGCCAGAAATCACAGATTTCGAGAAATAAATAAAATCATAGCAAACAATTAAGTTTATTTAATTAACAATTAGTAGTTGCCTTGCAACATCGGTATTAAGTCCTTAAATTGATTGTCACAGTATTAAAATGTCTAAATACAGTATATTACTAATGCTGAAAATGCAGCACGCACAGCAAAAAAATATATGAACCTCTTTTGGGCTCTTGGATTGAATGTGACCACAACTCAATGAAGAAGTAAGCTTACCACTGTCATATGTTTTAACCGTTATCTCGATAATGATAGTAAAATGGCGTGAGGGCACTTTTTACAAACATTCTTAATAAGTATTCAAATGAGCATTTTGTGTTAAATTTAAATTTGTGAATCGTAAATTGTGAACAATTAGTACATTGCAGTTTATAATAGATTAAATTTGTAAATCTTAGATTTGTGAACAATTAATATATTGCGTCTTAACGTAGATTAAATTTGTAAATTGTAAATTGGTTAATGGTGGTGAAGCGTCGTTGGAATCGATTCAGCCAACAATTCATGGGCGGACGGGGTTATCAACAAACGTTGAAATAAGACTAACCTAGATTGTGACAAAAAAACGTCGCATGCAGGCGATGAATTGGTCCAGGATTATCTTAGCGTTCCATGCTCACGGCAGCACCGACCTCGTGGCCGAAATTGATAATGGTACGGACAGTCCTTGTTACGAACTGGCAAGCTCAAAATAACATTCCAGAAGGAGTTGCGGGCCCAAGTAATTAATTACGGTGTCAATTATGATATCAATCGTGTCGTCGATCAGGAGACCCAAATAAGAAGTCGTTTAAAAACGGCGTTTAAGAGCTACTAAGAAAAGGGAAATTACTAAACTTGAATATAAAACAAAGTAGTGCAAACATACCTGATTTCAGTCATCAGCCCACAAACAAAATTAAATAATTGAGGTGCAATATAGCACACAAGATGCCTTCTTGGAACGAGTTGCTCCAACCAAAAGCGAAAGTTAAACGAAATCGCGGACGGAAAAAGACCGCTGCGGCTGGCGTATAATGATAACAAATTATTTTGGGAAAACTGAAATCAGAGAGCTCGCGCAAAGCAAGTTTGGTATCATTTGAAATACAGCAATTCATAACTCGAGTGAACATATACAGGCTGGCCCGGAATAGATAAATAAATGACGAAACAAATAACCGGAGCTAAAGATTTGTTTCACTCCCTACGGCCAAGTGAGAGAGATGGTATAGTACAGTAAAATTGTCGTTTTACCTTAAAAAAATTGGCCGCGGCGATTCCTCTTGCCCAGTGGTTTAGGGTCATTAGACAAGTGTAAAACCAAAAAGGCGTCACCCCACCCCTTGCCAAACAGCCGCCATCTTGATAACAATTTAATTTGTTTTTTCTCGCGATCCATTGGTCGCACAGAAAAAGTTATTGAGCAAAAAATATTGGGAATAAAACTCTAGACATTTTTGATCATTGCCGTGATACCGAGAATTTGGTATTTAAAACGGTAGAGGGCGACAAAGTTACCAAAGATCTGTTTCCGCCATTCTAGCTCGGTGGGGGTGATTTTTTTCCGAAAATTGCAAATGTGAAAGTTGTAGTGCTTGAAAAAATATACACGAATGACTTTTAATAATGTGATTGATTTAAATAGTCTCCGAGTGACAGACCTTCAAAGTCCGCGCAGCGCGGAGAATTGGAGAGATGTAAATTATTTATATCCCGCACTTATTATAACTAACGAGATGCCATGTCTGCCATTTGGTTAATATAAAGAAAACCATTATCGCTCGTACTATTAACCATTTTTAATCAGAATACAATCACGAAACAGCACTCGCAATCGTATTCACGGATTTTTTCCAAGAATTTTTCAGATTGCGTTTATAACAAGTTGTGAGCTCTTTTTTCAGTAAAAGTTTTAGCAACATTTCTATCATGGCCGATAATGACTCGGTTGTGTCCGAGGCTCGGAAATCAAGACCAAGAAACAGCTCCAAAAAAAGAAAACGTGTCTGAGTACACTACAATATATCTTAGGGTTTATGCAAAAAGAAATTGCTTTCAATATACGAGCCCAGAATCAAATCATTTGGTACAGTTAAGATTTTTCCGGTATCTTTATTTTGTACCCACAAAAGAAAATCTTCTTGTCAATATTGTTACATCGTAATTGTAGACGTTTTTAGCAGTATTATAACAGCTTTAACAATAACAAATTACAAAAAGTAGTCGGGAAATACTAACTTTAGTAAATATTATACATCAGGTGAATTAAACATATGTTTATTCACGAAAAGATGTTGAGCTCACGAGCACGTAGTGCGAGTGAGATCATATCTTTGAGTTAATAAATGTTTAATTCACGTCGCGTATATATGTTTTTATTCAATTTTGACGAAATTTTGAATAAAAACTTTAAAAAATATTCAAACTAAGATATAAATTTGCCCATTCATCTTCGATTTGATCAAAATTTTAGTAATTATATATTACACACTACAAACAGAAAGAATAATTGAATGTAAATATTTGTAGATAATAAAAATATGTTGTTTTTCATTGAAACTTTTTTCCTTCTCTAGTGAATTAAACTTTTTTAATTCTCTAGTGAATTAAAACACTTTTATTTCACTTGTGAATTATAGACTATTTATGAAGGTTATGGAGTTAATAATGTCACTTGAAACTGTCAAAATCGAATAAAATAAATTACCGATTCATTTCATTTGGCCCAAACGATCAAAATATAATTTCGTTCACCTTAGCATGTTTTAGTTGAAGTGAAACAAGCTGTTTGTTGTTTAATAACATATAGACAGTCGGGTGTCTGTATTATTTTTGCAGAAATGGCACGTCGTAAAGCAATTTTCAATTTGTTGAATTTTGGTCATTCCTGTGGCAAAATTTACAAACAATTGCAATTATCATATTATATAATAAATATTACACCAGCAAATTTAAGAGCTTTACGGATCTGAGCAAATGATATCATTCTGGGCTCGTATACACCTTTCCCATCATTTTCATTTCTTTTACCTATACCAAATTCTCGGTATCGCGGCAATGACCAAAAATGTGTAGAATTTCTGTAGGTTGTGAAAACCTATTCACATTGAAACTACTTGAGTGACGTGACGATTTTATCTCGCAAAGAGAAACGGTTACTTCGCTGCGCCGGAATATATCGTACATTTCCCACGCTGCGCGGACTTTGAAGGGCTGTCACTCGGAGACTACTTAAATCAATCCCATTATTAAAAGAGATTCGTGCATAATTTTTCAAGCACTACAACTTTCACATTTGCATTTCGGAAAAAGCCACCCCCACAGACCTAGAATGGCGGAAACAGATTGTTGGTAACTTTGTTACCCTCTACCGATTGAAATGCCAACTTTTCGGTACCGTGACAAAGATAAAAAATGTGTAGAATTTTATTACCAACATTTTTTGTTCAATAACTTTTTCTGTGCGACCAATGGATCGCGAGAAAAAACAAATTCAATTGTTATCAAGATGGCGGCTGTTTGGCAAGGGGTGGGGTGACGCCTTTTTGGTTTTACACTTGTCTAATGTCCGTAAACCACTGGGCAAGAGGAATCGCCGCGGACAATTTTTTTAAGGTGACGGGTTATTTTCCGACAATTTTACTGTACTAGTATAACTATACTAAAGCAATTGAAAAGGTCATGTAAGAGACCAAGGAATTGAAGAGTGAGATCGATGACGCCACCAAACGCCCTAGAAAATCCTCTTTCGAGAGAAAAAAAACTCTGACATCCCAAAAGCTACCACTCTAGAAAATAGACGTTCTGTCTAAAACGGACAGAAGCCTACGAAAACTGCTAAACACAGCAAAATCTGGCATCACATGGGACAGTCCACCAAAACTACAAATATCCGAAAAACTCAAACCGCATCATCAACACTCACCTCAAATCTAAGATCACCCACAGCAAAAAAAGTATGAAAGTGAAAAATTATTAAAAAATGAAATGCAAGCAATAAAAGCAATTGAAAAATTGGTTCTTATGACCTGGCGATGACTATTAGAAGATATCTCGTGAAGCAAGAAAAGTTCGGGTAAAACTCAGGTCAAAAGGCCCTAAAAACCAAATACACCCGCCCGAATTTGGGTAGAGACCCCCAGAAACCGGAGGGAACGACCGCACCACCACCAAACCCAGCTCGGGCATTCAGAGAGTCGTCGCAGCCAGATGAAAAAGCGGGCGGTGACGGACTGAATGTAACTCCCTCACCGAGTCGGATGGCAACCCAATCGCTCGCCCCGACCCCCAGAAATCTCCACAAGACCGAAAGAAACCCGCCCCCAAAAACCATAAAAACCAAGCATGAACTCATGCATACCACAAATCCTGAAGGCTACTAAAGAACCTAATAATGTCGACCTGACGCTTTGGAAATATCTCGTGAAGCGAGATGGGGAAATGAAATAATAAAATATTTGATGGAAAGGTTTCCCAAAATGAGACCGACCCTGCATGCCCAACCAACCACCCTAAGTAAATCGTGCAGGTCTAGAAACTCCTTAAGGTTAATTGCATCGTCAGAAAGACACACTTCGAAAAAGTAAAGAAGACTCACGCATTCATCACAAAAGCAACTCACCTAAACACTTGCTTCACTATCAACAAAAGACTCAAGAAGAGTTCGACAAAAGGTCCAATCGCTATCTATAAGGAAGCGAGGAAATCCGTCACTCAAAAGGGTTTCACCTAATATAATCTAATGATAGGAAAAAGTACCATCAAATCGATAATTGGGAAATCGCTCAAGGTGCTTAACTAGCACTCAAAAGCAAAAAAATATACGGCTTAAAGAAGCATGCAATAAACAATGATCATAATAATAGAAATTGGTTATCAACTCGAAAAGGGTGAGAATAATGTTGATAGTATAATACTATCCGTAGGGTGAATAGGCGAGATAAGCTAAACATGCACATACATCATCATACATACAATCACATACACACAATCAGGCACACCAAAATTCGTTCCTCCACTTGTCCTTCTCCAAAGTAAGGTTTTAAATCTTTAATATGCCAAACTCCAACGTTCTTATTGTCGGGAACGGTAATTAACTGATAGGTAAGTGGACCGGTAAATTTTTGTACTCTGCATTTGACGTATTTAGGAGCCAATTTCTGATTGAAGGATTTAGAGGCGTCTGATAAGACGCAGTTTCTTTTCCAAACCAAATCGTTGACATTAAATTTTAATGGACGCTTACGCAAGTTATAGTGCTTGGAATTGCGTTGGTATGAATTATTGAGGCGCTTAGCAACGTCTTGATAAAGTTCAGAAAGCTGGTTAACGTCTGAAGCCAGGTCTTCACGAGTTTCTAAAGATAATTCTTCTTCTTGGAAGTTCTTAAGACGACTGTAATAAGTCTCAGAAACTAGTACAGTCCTCCCAAAATTTAAGAAAGAAGGGGTGTAACCCGTCACCTCATGAACGGCGTTACCCAAAGCGTGTGCAACTTGATAAATATGTTCGTCCCACGAACGATGATTATCCGAAACATAAGAGCGAAGAGCAGTACCGATAACTCGGTTAACTCTCTCGACAAAATTGACTTGAGGATGGTAAGAAGCATTATACCAAACTTGTTGAACTTGGTATTGTTTCATCAAGGCTTTAAATTGGGAACTTATAAATTGTGGTCCGTTATCAACCATACATATTTGAGGAACACCAAAAATGAGGAAGACTTTGTTCTCCAAAAACTTAGCTACTGCTTTAGCAGTGGCAGCGCGAACAGCTTTAACTAGGGTAAACTTGGTTAGCCAATCACATACAACTATGATAGAAGTGTTACTAGTTTTCGTGCGAAGTAAAGGACCCATTATGTCAATTGATAAACATTGAAAAGGGTATAAAATCTTCTTATTTTGGCCCATTAAACCAGGTCTAGCAAGTTGAC
Source organism: Agriotes lineatus (assembly GCA_940337035.1). Classification (NCBI taxonomy): domain Eukaryota; kingdom Metazoa; phylum Arthropoda; class Insecta; order Coleoptera; family Elateridae; genus Agriotes; species Agriotes lineatus. Next base: position 123,759 of record CALNHX010004349.1, read on the forward strand.
TAACTTTACTCGCAGCACAAGTTTCACAATGGCGTATGTAACGGATGACATCGGCACGCATTTTAGGCCAGTAATATTGTTCGGAGATCTTACAAAAGGTTTTATAACCACCCAAGTGAGCAGATGTGGGACTGTCATGAAAGAGTTTGTACATTTCAGTTCGGCGAGAACGGGGTATAACCTGTTTCCATTCCACTAAGTTGCTAACGATGGCATGACGGTTGGGAACATACTTAAAAAGTCGGTGATTTTCAATACGCCAAGTTGGAGATTGATTAGGACTTTGGCTAACACGTTCAAGCATTTTTAAGTAACAAGAGTCTAAGTCACCATCAACAAGTTCTAGAGCGGAAACCTGAATAGGAGCTCGCGATAAAGCATCGGGAACTACATTATGTTTGCCCTGTCGGTGTCGAATTGTAAAATCGTATTGCGACAGACGAACACTCCAACGGGCTAAACGGCCAGTGGGGTCTTTCATATTGGTAAGCCACAATAAGGAATAGTGGTCAGTTAACACAGTGAAATGTGTACCTTCGATATACGGTCTAAATTTCTCAATGCCAAAGATGACAGCTAAACACTCTCTCTGTGACAGAATAATTGCGTTCGGCCGTGTTAAGGGTACGTGAAGCATAAGCAATAACCTTTTCCTCATCGTCAATATTTTCTGTAAAGACACAACCGAGGCCAAAATTAGAGGCGTCACATTGTAACGTAAACGGTAGTGAAAAATTTGGACTACTCAAAACAGGAGCGGAGGTCAAACAAGATTTAATTTGATTAAAGGATTTAAGAGCATCATCAGTCCAATGCACGCGCTGCTTTTTAATACGACCTTTAATTAGGTCCGAAATAGGAGCAGTAATAGTGGCAAAATTTGGGACGAAGCGACGATACCAAGAAGCTAAGCCAATAAAGCGTTTGACTTCGGTCACCGTATTTGGTTGAGGGTATTTAGTGATAGCCAAAATTTTGTCAGGGTCCGTGCGTAAACCATTTTTACCGACGACAAAGCCGAGGTACGTAAGACTGGGACGGTAAAATTGACATTTGTCAATATTGACAGTTAAGTTAGCGTCTTTAAGACGAGTGTAAACTTGCTCTAAGGTGTCCAAGTGTTCTTTAAAGGTTCCAGACACGATAACAATATCGTCTAAATACACGAAGATGTTTTCACCCAATAGCGGACCAAAGATGCTATCCATGAGACGTTGTTGACTGGCAGCTGCGTTCGCGATACCAAACGGAACGACTGTAAACTCGAACAAACCACGTCGAGGAACTGTAAAAGCTGTTTTTTCACACGAATCAGGATGTAGAGGAATTTGGTGAAAGGCTTGTTTAAGATCGATGGACGTAAGATAACGTGCATCGCGCAATTTATCAAGAATGCTATTTAAATATGGTAAAGGATAAGCATCCTTCTTGGTAACCGAATTTAATTTTCGACCGTCGAAACAAAGTCGATAAGAACTCTTTTTGTTTTTGACTAAAACCATTGGAGAACTCCAAGGAGATTTCGAAGGACGAATAATACCCATCTCTAACAAGCGATCAAGTTCGTGGTCGGCATGGACTTGCATAGCAGGAGACAAAGGGTAGTATCTTTGCTTAATAGGAGATGCGTCACCCGTATCAATAGTGTGTACGACTAAATTAGTTAAGCCTAAGGTAGGACCAGAAATTTCAGCAAACTTCCCAACAACTTGGTCTAGAAGAAGTTTTTGTTGAACTGACAAATTAACTACGCCACAAATAGTCTGCAGCGAAAAAGTTTCAGCCATATCGGAGCGCCCAGCGACAAAATCAGTCTATGCTCCAAAAGAGTAGCAAAAAAAAGTGGACGTGACTACCTCCCTGGACTTTCCCATACTGGAAACTGTTCATATCGTCTTTATTCAACAGTCTTTACAACATATCAAAATTTCAACTCGATGACTCACGTCTTCACCGTGATAAGCGTTTACACTTTCACGTAAATTGCGGGTAAATATAAAAGAATGTGTAGTTCAAAACGTGACCACCGAGCTTCTGTAGATGGCGCCAAGTGGACAAGCCGCCACTGTGCTAGTTTATGTATTATTATTTTTCTCAAAACGGCTGTAGCACCGAGGTGAAATTTTCTAAGTACCTGGAAATTATATTTTCTAGGGCATACAAAATCTATTTTTTTATTTTCGCGGAAAAAGATTCTTTGACGCAAAAATATAACAACCGTTAGAATAAAAAAAATATTTTTTAAAAATAGAGGGGGGAGGGGGCCGGTGCGCTTACATATATCCACGAGTGTAATATTTTTCTGCATATTCATATACTCCATTATGCACTGAGCAATTCAGTGAAAACCTCAGCTACCTATCTTGTTTTGTTTATTAATTAAAGGGGTTTAAATTTTCAAACTTCAAAGCTTCGTAGAGGGCGCCACAGATAATTCATGAGATTTTTTAAAAAACAGATCGATAGCCCTTTTCGGGGTCTATCAGTGTATGAAGTTTAAACAAATTCCTGTGGGCAGTTTTTGAGAAATGATTTTTAGAAAATTTCCAAAATTTTGAAAATTTGTAATTTAGGCCCCTTAATATTTTTCAAAACACTTTTTATATCACCTCATGTTAGCCTTCATATACTATTCAGAAAAAAAAATCAATTGAATCGATTCATCCGTTTTTGAGTAATAGGGCGTTAAACTCAAAATCTTCAAAAAATCATAGCGCCCTTCATTTTAAACCTAGCCTGTTTGGCAAAAAACTAACAGATTTGTCTTATGACCCTCTATCGTTATCAGAGATAAAATTTTCAAAATTTTAATCACGAAAACAGTGATACCAAAAAAACATGCGTAACTTCCGCTTCCGGTTTCGAATTTTTTTGAAAAGCTTATTTTGTCGATGAATTTTCGATACACCCCCGCATTCCAAAGTGCATCAAAATCGGAGCAATACTTTCGGCTGTAGGAGCGTCACCCACCCACACACCCACACACAGACAGACATTTTTTAAAAACCACTTTTATGGGTTCCTACTGGCCCAAAACGGATATTTCTGTAAAAATCTCGATTTCCAAAATTTTCATGATTCCAAGACTTCCCTATACCTATGGATATGGGAAAGTAACAACACCTAAAATTAGTGTAGACGGAATTGAGTCACAAATAACCGCATCGATGGACCTAGTAATACCATCAATGGTAATGGGTAAGGCAACAGTACCTAAAATATTTTGTAGCTGACCGTCAGCAGTAGTCAAGGTAAGCGGAGACTTATTGTTACACAATTTGAGATCATGTCTCTGAAGTAAATATAGACCGTTGCGCCCAATTAAAGTTTGATTGGCCCCTGTATCGCAAAGAGCACGAATAGGTTCGCTATTAATATAAATGGTTAAATAAGGACGGTTGTCAGAAAGTTGTTTAGTAAAGGTGGCTGAAGTATTACAAGTCATACGGCAAAATTCGTTCACAGTCCGTAACCAAGATTCATAAGATAAAGTATCAGCCTTAGTATAATAGGGATAAGGAATAGATCGGCTGTGATATCTACCCTTTACTTCGCGTTTTTTTGGATGGCATTTAGGACAAGTAGCAAAATAACTATTTGCATGACCGCAAATATAACAAAAAATAGTCTTATCTGCTGAGCAAGTATGGAAAGTATGGCCTAATTTACGGCAGTTCCAACAAGTGGTCGTACTTTTCGCACGGTTAGTTCTAGGACCAGGATGTTTAGTTGTCATTTGTGCGGTCTGTGTCACAGGTTTTTTAGGAGTAGGCTGGTAAGCCAAGTCAGGTTCCAGTTGCAAGTATGAAGCAGCAGCAGGATTGCGATATTTAGTATTCTGTATCTTAACGTCTTCCAGCTTTTTAGACAAAAATGCGTGTTCAATATCGTGGACTACTGTTAAAGATAATTGAGTAGCGTAGAAAGGTTGCAAGTTTTTCATAATATGCTAAAATTGAATTGATTCAGATGGTTTAATGAGTAAACAATCAAATAAATTAAGCAGCACAGCAATAAAAAGTGAGGGTTTTTCATCGGCCCTCTGCTTGCGCTTCCTAATCTCGTCCCATAACTCTTCATGAAAATCAGTAGGCAAAAAATCAGATCGCAACCTAGCTACTAATTCGTGCCAGTTTGAAACCCGGTGATGCATAGCACGGTACCATACTAACCCACGACCCGAGAAAAGGTCAACAGCACTAGAAAATAATTGGTTGTACGAAATGCTAAGCGCTACTCTAAGTTCTTCGACACGTTGTAGGAAAGAATTTACCCCCGTAGTAGTCGTATCTCCATTAAATGATAAACCCCATTTGCATACCGGTACAGAAACTAAACCTACATGTCTAGGAAGAGACGTCGCTGAGTAATTAATGTGGTCAGTTCGCACATTATACTAGGCTGTTGTGTAAAAGGAGGGTACGGATGTACGTGCTCATCAGAAAAAGATACCCTAGGTCGTTGGAATGTAGATGAAGCTAACCCAGCTGCTTCAATTATATTAGGGTTGTCAACAATATTATCTGCTATAGCTTCAATAGGGTCAGAGTTAGGTGGAGCTACTGTATTAACAGAATCGACAAAATTAATGGTAGTAGCATCAACATTTGAGGACAAAGGATCTACTTGTAACTGCGAATCGTGATGCTCATTACCAAGTGACTGTAATAAATCTAAGCATTGACTAGTAAGGGTAGCATGCTCCTGCTCTAATTTAGAAGAGTGTTGTAGCCTGGTTAGTCGTGAATATAAATGCGTCAGCCGCGTATCAAGCCGAGCAAGTTCTGAATCAGAAGGTGCCCCATAGAAAGCAGTAACTAACACCGAAAGTTCAGTTAGTTTGCCTTTACAGGCATCAAGTTCGGATTGTACATCAAAGGGTGCTACTAATTGATAAGCGCTAAGCAACGTAGCGTTCTTAGCGTTCCATGCCAACGGCAGCACCGACCTCGTGGCCGAAATTGATAATGGTACGGACAGTCCTTGTTACGAACTGGCAAGCTCAAAATAACATTCCAGAAAGGAGTTGCGGGCCCAAGTAATTAATTACGGTGCATCTGCATCTATAATAATTGCCTGTTCGTTTTTGGAAACATTGGTGGGATTTTAGCGATTCTGCTATAGGATTTATTTATAGATTCAGTATGGGAAGGAAGTTGGGGGCCCCTGTTGTCAGAAGTCCCGGGAAAATTGATATTCATTTTATTGTTCCAAGAACAACATTTGTCGACATAAAACACTCGTACAATGCACTTATCGCAGTTCACCTGCTTGGTCTATATCTAAACACATCTGTATACGGTGCGGGTCACGGCCGAACTCCCCGATGAGTATGTTGCTTGCAACAATACTAAATCTGTTAAATCATCAAAGAAACAATACAGGGTGTTATAAAAAAATGATGAGGTAGCGAGCTAAAGGCTTCAAAACCACAATTCCGAGTATTCCGACAAAATGTAGCAATGAAGTCTATTTATTTGAAGCACTTTTCGACAATGTGAATATTAGCATCAGTATAACGATTATTACACACTTTATACTTACCGTGTATATGTATAACAATATCCGTTAGACAATTTGCGTAATTGTTATATATGACA